>VMDR010000921.1:0-162604 GCA_007922815.1 Macrotus californicus
AGTTTAATACATGATCTTCCAGACTTGTAGCATATACATACAGGTACTTTTTTCCCTTTTTATTACTTCATATGCAGGGCCCAGCAGAAGTAACGCCTGTTTGAGTGTGGTTGGTTGGGTAATAATGTGGGTGTAATCCTTTATAGTTTTAATTGAACATTTCACCTAAAATGTCATATGGTATACTTGAGTGTGATATTGTTATGTTACAGAATTATATGCTTATGATTTTGTAATAAAAAGGGGGTGTTATTTGTGCCAGACCCTGTATTACAAACTCATTTCCACATTCACTTGAATTCACCACTTCTAGCAGCTGCTCTACCATTTGTAATATAATCTATTCATGGAAATTTAGATGATTATGATTGTTTTATTATAAATAATGCTGTAATGACCATTCTTATATATATCTATACATTTGTCTTATTGCTTCTGTAAAATAAACTTTTAGAAGTCAGATCATTAGATTAAAGGGCATGCACATTTAGAATTTTGATACGTGTTACCAAACTGCCTTCTAGGAAAGCTATAGTCATTTCTATTCCTGTTGATAAGAATATGAGACTGTGATTTTATTTTATTCTTACCACCACTGTATATTTTTAATCTTTTTCATCCTAATTACAGAAAAGGATATTTTCTTGTTTTTAATTTCATCCCTTTGATTATTATTGAAGTTAAATATTTTTTCAGATGTTCAGTGAGGCTAGATCTTCTGCTTTAAGATCATATGCTCTTTTGAGGAATAGATGAAGTCTAAAGATGTTTTAAGTAGAGGTATGGGTTCAAAAGAGACGGTACAGCTGTGATCTGGAGTGGCATTGCAAGACACAGAAAGACCAGTTGATTGTCTTGTTCCACTGGGAAGGAGTGGGCAGGAAGCCTGCTCCTCCCTCCCCAACCAAAAAGTGGATTTAGTGGGACCAGTTTCTCAGATTTTAGTAATACATTAAAAAATACTCAGTTTGCTTTTGAAAAAGCTAAACATTCCTGTGGTTCAGTCTCGCTTCCATCCCTCTGCACTCTCGTGCCCTCCCATAGCTGCTTTTCATTCATTTTCTGTGTAACCTTGTAGTGTTACAATGTGGAAAGATACATTCCTATGCTTCCTTTTCTTAGAAAGCAGCTTACTAAATATATCACTGTGCAGTTTGCTTTATTTAACAAAATACCTTGGAGGTCTTCCATGGATTTTTTTTTTTTTTAAGGAAAGCAATACTGTGGAACTCCAGTATTTACTAAAACGATTTTTTTTTCATTTTATTTATTTATTTATTTTTAGAGGGGGGGGAGAGGGAGAAAAAGAGGAAGAGAAACATGGATGTGCGAGCGATACATTGATTTGTTGCCTGTTGCATGCCCCCAACTGGGGACCTGCACCCCCCCCCACAACCCAGGCTTGTGCCCTGACTGGGAATCGAACCAGTGACATTTTGGTTTGCAGGCCAGCACTGAGCCACACCAGCCAAGGCTAAAATAATTTTAATTTAATGTTACTGCTATGTATATAATTATAAAGCTGCATATAAATTCCATGCCAACAAACCACACTACAAAAACAACAGAATTAAAATCAACATTAACATGACATACCATTTTTGTTGAAGCTAATTAGACACAGCATGATTTAGGTAGTGATTGCCGAGGTACAGTTTTTTCCTTTTTTTTTTATCCTCTCCTGAGGACATTTTTTCATTGCTTTTAGAAAGAGAGAGGAAGGGAGAGAGAAACGCATCACTTGGTTGCCTCCCACGTGCGCCAGGAGTGGGAATTGAACCCACAACCATTTGGTTATGAGACCACGCTCCAACCAACTGAGCTATACTGGCTAGGGCCTGAAGTACAGTTTCTAATGGGTTTAGTATGCCTGTTACATTGTGGCTCGTGCTGATTCATTTCTCCCACTGCTTTTCTGTAGCTCAATCTAGTCCTCCTTTGTTCTACTTTTTTTTTTTTTTTTTTAAGATTTTATTTATTTTAGAGAGGGGAAGGGGGAGAGAAACATCAATGTGTGGCTGCCTCTCATGTGACCCCGACTGGGGACCTGGCCTGCAGCCCAGGCATGTGCCCTGACTGGAAATCGAACCAGTGACCCTCTGCCTCACAGTCTGATGCTCAATCCACTGAGCTACACCAGCCAGGGCTGTTGTACTTTTTTTGTATTCCGTATCACTGCCATCTTCCCATATGAATTGTACCATCATTCTGTATGATTTACCCATTTACTGTGTTTCGTTTGTATGTCCCTCGCTAGAATGTACGTTTTTTATGAGGTGTGGGGGTCTATTTTATTCAGATATTTATCCTAAGCACTCAGAATTCATCCTGGCACATAATGGATACTCAAATATTTTATGAATGAAAGAACCAATGAATTCTTAAGTACATTGAAATCTGAGAACTACTGGTAGAGGATGCTGGAGAAATAGACAATCATGGAAGCAGGCAAGAAGGTCCTGAGAATGGTGGTGAGAGGAGAAGGTGGCCCAGTGAGATAAGTCCTGGCTTAGAGGAAAGGGAGACCCTCATGGCTGGTGGTGGCATGGCTGGAAGAGGGAGAAGGTGACCTTTGGTCTCTGGCACTCTCCAGACGCTGGGGGTGTAAGAGGCAGTTGGCAATGACCAGAGATAGGCCATCAAAGGCCATCCATGGCAGCCCATCAGATTTGGAGCACTTTTCTTCTGGAGACAATCAGAACTAGGTATTTTTGGATGCTCTCCTTCCTTACCTTAAAATAACCTATTTTCTACACTTGTTTACTGAAGGCATAGTCTTATTTCAGGGATAACAGAAGAACCACTGCACTCAGATTCCCTAACTATTAATACAACTAGAAATTTAAAAATGTTAATGCCTAAAAGAGGAAGGAGAACTGTTACACAAGGACAGTCAATCAAAGTAAATAAATAGTTGATTGAAACCTTTTTGTCTGTGGAATGCACCGGGAAGGTAGGCTGGGTTCTTTTCCAAGATGGGACAGGGTACGCTGTGGGACACTTTTACCTAGGTCTGACCATCTTGGTTGAACTATGGCTTAACCTGGAATATTAATTTGGGTGGCAGAGTTTTGTTATTAGAAGAATTTGGTTAAGCCCAGCCTTCTAACTGAAATGTCGGTGTGGCAAGACCATCACAGACTTCTCTTCAGGGGTGCTCTGCGGTCAGTGTCGAATGATGCCTCAGTTCTGGCGGGAGTAGGAGATGGGAAGGCTGATTCTATGGGCACTGTAATTTCCAGGTAACAGGTGCTAAACACAGCATGGTTTAGTAACATTACTTGTTGGGGAGATATTCTTTCGTAAATATATCCTCTGCCTGCCCTGAGGGTCACTTCTTGAATGAGTTAAAACTTTGAAGAAGGTGTTTAGATGTTGTTTTGGGCTGGCAGGGCAGAGTGTAAATGTACATAGTTCTACAGATTTCTAGTGCTTTCACTCAGGCTGTTTTAGGATTCTACTAGAAACTTTTTAGGTTGGTAATGCTCTCTAGTCTCATTGTACTATCTTCCCTAGCATTTTCTTCCTTGAGGTTCACCGATTCATGGAATGGGTCTAGAAGTGACTTTAAAGATCCTTTATTCTGGTTCTTCCCATAGTTGCCACTTGTGGTTTGGATTTGTATCTGAAAAGGTCAGGTCTGGAGTTCTAGCAGCCAAACATTCTGCCGTCTGGACTGAGATCTCCTGGCCGAGGCTGCTAGACTACAGACACAGTGACCTGGTCCCTCTCTCTTCTTTCCTTCCTCCCTCCTCTTCTTCCTCCTCCTCCCTCCCGCCCTCTTCCTACTTCCTCCCTCCCTGTACTTTTCTTAGTTTCTTGTTGCTTCTTATTTGTAGGCCACGTAGGTCAGCTAGGAAAGGGTTAGTGAGATTGAGGAGTGAACACGATCCTCGTGACTTGAGGTATACAAAGAAGAATGTCCTTTGACCGTGAGAAATGCTAATTATGCTTTTCTTTTTTCCTAGGATGCTCATAATTGTATTCCTGAGCTGGACAGTGAGACAGCCATGTTTTCTGTCTACGATGGACATGGAGGTAACTTTAACAGATCATATTGGTGACATTCTAACACCCTAATTCCAGACTTTATAGGGCAAGAACAGGTCCTTTGTTCTTTTACTTTCCAAGGTTCTGGTCCTCAGATACCACTTCCTGCCTGGTACTCTTTTTCTCTATTCTACCATTCTTCCTTCCCAATAGGGTATTGTATTGGTTCATAATCTCACAAGGCCTAGTTGTAATCCAAAGAAAACCTCTTCCTACATTAGCATTTTTTTTTCACTGAAAACTAAGTATGCAAATAAAAAAAAACAGCACAAGGAATATATTAATATAGCCCCGAGAGAGGTGATGATGAAGTCCATTTTATGAGTCAGAACTTCTCGAACATTATCTTTTAAATAGGTTTTGGTTGTGCTAAGATACTCATCTCTTCAACCCTTGGGTTTACTCCAGCGTGGCATACAGATAATACATTACTTGCAGTGCTCTGGGTGACCTTACATTTCTTCCAGGGGAGGAAGTTGCCTTGTATTGTGCCAAATATCTTCCTGATATCATCAAAGATCAGAAGGCCTACAAAGAAGGCAAGCTACAGAAGGTCTGTCTTCCCGCAATACTCACTCTTCACTTCTGCAGGCTTTCACTTGTTTTCCAGCTCTTGGCTTTTCCTTTCTCATTGACACCGCGCTGCTTCTTAAAGAACCCTGTGCCTAAAATGAGCTTATTCCCCCTTGGGCCTTTTTAGAGCTGCCTTATCATTCCCAGGTCTCTGAACTATGTTTTATTTATATGTGAGTGTCTCCTAGCGTGGCGGATCATACTCTGATTTGCACCTCATCCTTGTGACCAGGATTCTGTATGGGCAATTTATTTGATGCCTGCTGTACTTTTTCCTACGCTGGCATCATACTCTTTTGCTTATATTCAGGCTTTGGAAGATGCCTTCTTGGCTATTGATGCCAAACTGACCACTGAGGAAGTCATTAAGGAGCTGGCACAGATGGCAGGGCGACCCACTGAGGATGAAGATGAAAAAGAAAAAGTAGCTGATGAAGATGATGGTGAGTGTGGCATCTCTTGTTTGAGAGGAAATTGGCTTTTTTTTTTTTTAAGTGCTGTTCTTTAGTATATATTATTTATGCATCAATTCTGAGAGAGGCTAACTGGGACCTGGAGAGTCCTCACATTAAAGAACTCTTATGTTCTGCATTACATGTGATTATGAAAAGGAGAAAGAGAATTATAACCTCTGTTGAGTGCCTAGTGTTATTGCTGTAAGCATTTTTATATGCATTATCTTTTGTCATTGTGATGGGGTCTTTCTGGTTCCTGTTAATGTTTATGTGCCCTTTTTTCAAGGCTGGAGCTGTCATTAGGTCCTGCAGCCTGTCCTTAAGCCTGGGCTGCACGCCTGGACTGGCACTGTGGGCTTCCTGGGTCCTCAGCCAGAATAAGGTTTCCAACTTAGCAATAAAAAATGAGAGGCGATAAGGAAAATACAATAACTACTGTTCCTTTGACTAAGAAGGGGTGAAAGACGAAGGCCAAAGGACGGAAGCAGAGGGGTTTTTCTGAGACTTGATAAGTGAGAGGGCCCGTAGGGGTAGGAAGTGGTGGGGAAGTTGGAACTCAGGCTACAAGGGCAGTGGATGTAGTGAGAGGGACTAATCCCCTGAGGAGTCTGGCATGGGGGCGCTGATTTAGCCTCTTACCTGCAGTGGACAATGAGGAGGCGGCACTGCTGCATGAAGAGGCTACCATGACTATTGAAGAGCTGCTGACACGCTACGGGCAGAACTGTCACAAGGGTGCTCCCCACAGCAAATCTGGAGCTGGGACAGGCGAGGAACCAGGGTCCCAGGGCCTCAATGGGGAGGCAGGATCTGAGGACCCATCTAGGGAATCTTCTTCAGAGGAAAATGGCCCCACAGCCAAGGCCCACACAGGCCTTTCCTCCAACTCGGAACGTACAGAGGCAGGCCAAGGTGGTGAGCCTGGCACTCCCACTGGTGAGGCTGGGCCTTCCTGTTCTTCAGCCTCCGACAAGCTGCCTCGAGTTGCTAAGTCCAAGTTCTTTGAGGACAGTGAGGATGAGTCAGATGAGGTGGAGGAGGAAGAGGAAGACAGCGAGGTAAGGGCCTGCAGGGGCACATAGATGCTGGAGTTGCAGAGAGGGCCTGTTCGGTTACCACCCATAGCTTTTTGACATCATCCTCCAAGACCCCCTGTATTCTAAACTTTTCTTGAATTCATTATCTCCACCAACACAGGCACCATTAGCCCTCTCACCTCTTCCTTTGTTGGTAAATAGATCTGGTTCTGGCCTCTCAGAGTCTGTCTCCTAGAGAGAGAACAGGAAGATGGTAGTTGTTACTTTGGGTATTTGGGTGTTTCCTTTTCTGGGCAACTTATTTTCTGGTTACGTTGCCTAGAAGGTGCTTTTGGCTGACAGCTGTGGCCTTCCCCAGGGCTTTCTGCTAAGGACTGCTGAGCCCAGTTTAGGATATCAGTTAATACCCATCCCTTCCCCCAAATTTCTCACCGTGATCATATAATTGCATCTTTTAGTGTTTTGAGGACCTGTGTTCAGCAAGGCCTCTTTGTTTTGAGTAGGAGTTGGGGAGTGGGGCAGGAGGTCATCCCAGTCTCAGTGGCCTGGGAACATCCCTCCGGCAGGAATGCAGTGAGGAAGAAGATGGCTACAGCAGTGAAGAAGCAGAGGAAGATGAGGATGACACCGAGGAGGCTGAAGAGGACGAGGAAGAAGAGGAGGAGATGATGGTCCCGGGGATGGAAGGCAAAGAGGAGGTGTGTGGGGGGCGGGGAGCAGTAAATTTTAAAAATCCAAGAGGCAGGTGTGAATACCCTGATTCTGATTTTGGGAGAGGGGATCCCCTTGCTATCTTAGTACTGAAGTTGTGGTCATGGGGGGATTTATTCTGCAAGGGGAACTAGGTTTTTTGGGTGGAATTATCTCAGAAAAGGGAGGGAGCATGATACAGTCTCTGGAAAGATTAAATCCGTGCTCCTCCTGTGTGTTAAAGCTCTCTCGGTGGTCCTAGTGAGAGGAGAGAGCATAGGTGACTGGTCAGGGGTGCACTGATGAGAAGCTCATGTCCAGAAGCTCCCATGATGCTTCCTTTCTTCTCTTAAGCCTGGCTCTGACAGTGGTACAACAGCAGTGGTGGCTCTGATACGAGGGAAGCAGTTGATTGTAGCCAATGCAGGAGACTCTCGCTGTGTGGTATCTGAGGCTGGCAAAGCTTTAGACATGTCCTATGACCACAAGCCAGAGGATGAAGTGGAGCTAGCACGCATCAAGAATGCTGGTGGCAAGGTCACCATGGATGGGCGAGTCAACGGGGGCCTCAACCTCTCCAGAGCCATCGGTAAGGGCTTATGAACCATGGGAAAGACTTCTGGGGTCTTGTTCTCTGTTTCAGACTGTGTAGTAGCAACCTTTAATCTTCATAGCCCTTGTACCTTTCCAAATATTTTTGTATCTACCACCTACATCCTTAAATGTCTCCATGAGATAGGTAAGTTGGATATCATTTCTGGGTAATGATAAAGGCAGGTTAGCTCAACAACCTACAGTCAGGGCTGAAACTAGAAAAACTAGAACTCAATTCTCTTGTCCACTAGATTATGGGAAAGCGTGGGAATGAAGAATAGCAAGGCTTCAAACACAAGTTTGTGAGAAGTGCCCAAACTACTCATTAACAGACTGTTCCTTTACTTCAGGAGACCACTTCTACAAAAGAAACAAGAACTTGCCACCTGAGGAACAGATGATTTCAGCCCTTCCTGACATCAAGGTGCTGACTCTCACTGATGACCACGAATTCATGGTCATTGCCTGTGATGGCATCTGGTGAGCACTGGCAGAATGCCTTAAAATTCCCTTTTTCTGCAGCATTACTTTCCCGTGTAGGGCTCTGAGCTGCTTTGGCTTTATTGTCCCTCGAATGGCTGCATTCAGCACCTTTTCTCAAGCTGCTCTAGGAGCAGAGCCTAGGCAGACAGCTGGGTATCAGGACCCCCCAAGCCTAAGGCAGAGCTGAGGACAAGCTCTGTGTTAACATTGGCTCGGGCTGTCACTTCTGTCCACACTCCTCTACTCTGCTTTGGTGGGACTAAAGAAGATTTATTGTTTTTGATCCCAGGAATGTGATGAGCAGCCAGGAAGTTGTAGACTTTATTCAATCAAAGATTAGCCAGCGTGATGAAAACGGAAAGCTTCGGTTATTGTCATCCATTGTGGAAGAGGTGAGTCCCAGGGTGGAGGAGAGTGAGTGTCTGGTCTGCATAGCCACGGTTTTCTCTAAGACTAGAGCTTGGGAGGATCATTCATTAGTGACAGACGCCAGAATCCGACTAGAAAGTGTCACTTTCCCTCCTTTCCCTGACTTACCCGTGCACCTCATGGACTAGCAGATGGGCCGTTTTGTAATACCTGTTGCCCGTTTCTTTCTGCCACCTCGTCTGGCAGGGCCAGCTTTCTAGTGGGACTTTAGGGTTCCAGGAAGGTGTTCAAACCCTGAAGCTGTGCTACCCCACCCCTTTTGTAGCTGCTGGATCAGTGCCTGGCACCAGACACTTCTGGGGACGGTACAGGGTGTGACAACATGACCTGCATCATCATTTGCTTCAAGCCCCGAAACACAGCAGAGCTTCCGCCAGAGAGTGGCAAGCGGAAACTGGAGGAGGTGCTTTCTACTGAGGGGGCTGAAGAAAATGGCGACAGTGACAAGAAGAAGAAGGCCAGGCGGGACTAGCAGTTGTGGTTGTCCAGACCCCTGTCCCCCTAGACTGTTTTTTGAGCCCTCTGGACCTGAGACTGAGTTTTGTCCTTTTCCTTTAGCCTTAGCAGTGGTTGTGAGGTGCGCGGGGGGACTGGGTGGCTTCGCTCAGCCCATTCCAAAGAGGGCTCTCCCTCCACACGGCAGCCCGGGAGCCTCCACTGTTCTCCCCAGCCGCCTCCTCGCTCCTTGGGGCTCATCACCGGTTCTGTGCCTGTGCTCTGTTGTGTTGGAGGGAAGGACTGGAGGTTCTGGTTTTTACTCTTGTGAACTTTATTTAAGGACATTCTTTTTTATTGGCGGCTCCATGGCCCCAGCCGCTTGCACCCGCTCTCTGTTGTACACTTTCAATCAACACTTTTTCAGACTAAAGGCCAAAACCTAATCACGCCCATGGTGTCCTTTTTTCTTTACTGCCGTTCTGTCTAGGCCACCAGGTTTCCTGCATACTTGACCCCATCAGTGGCATCTACCTAGCATGTGCGTGCGTGCGTGTGTGTGTGTGTGTGTGTGTGTGTGTGTGTCTGCGTGCGCGCGTTCCATACGCAAGCCTGTGTCTTGAGACGGGGCCCAGGTGTTTTCACTCCGTGAGTTGCTGCTGCGCCGCCTGGCGTCGCCGCTCATCTTCACCTAGAGCCAGGAATAATTTCCTCGTTCACGGAGGGATCAGGACCTGCCAGGTGGCCCTTAAGACGAAACCCGGGCTGGACTTGAGCCCTTTCCAGCCGGTTTCTATCTGGTCTCTGATTGGCTTTCCTACTTCCTTACGTCACAATCACTTCCTGGTCACGCGGCGAAAGCCTTGTTGCTTCTGCTCTCCCCGGACTACGCGTCCCGTGAGGCTCTGCGGTAGCGGAAGCGGAAGCGAGTACGGAGGTACCAGCTGGTCTCCGTAGGGGGGGGGGGTAGGGGGCTCCATGAATGGACGCGGCGTCGGCGGCGGGAGCGGCCTGAGCTGGGCGCCGGGGCCAGGGCCGGGGGCTGCCCGGGGCCCGCACCGCTGTATGGACGCAGCCCGCGGGCCCTGAGAGGAAGGGCGGGCAGTGCACCAAATTGGGAGGGGCGGGGCCGGGCGGCCACAGGCCAGAGGAGCGTTGGGCTGGAGCCGGTCACGATGCCCCGAAGGAAGCAAAGCCACCCGCAGCCGGTGAAATGCGAGGGGGTCAAAGGTCAGGGGTCAGGGGACGCGATCTGGGGAGGAGCGGGCATGGGTCAGTGGAGTGGGCTCAGGTCAGGGTGGAAGGGGAGTCCTGAGGGATGGGGTAGGCGCTCTGTACTCCTAGCTTTCCACATAAGTACTAAAGGAACCCGGCAGGGTCTACAGGGCTGGGCCCCCGGGTGCAAATAACGGGTATGGGTCCTGAGGGAAAATCTACAAGTCCCCTCCCCTCTTCAGTGGATACAGAAGACTCCCTCGATGAAGGACCTGGGGCCCTAGTATTGGAGAGTGATTTGCTACTAGGCCAGGATCTGGAGTTTGAGGAGGAAGAGGAAGAGGAAGAGGAGGAAGGTGACGGCAACAGCGACCAGCTCATGGGCTTCGAGAGAGACTCTGAAGGTGGGTTTTGGGGACGTGGGTCAAGGATTGGTGATCGCTGGAACCCCAGCCCTTCAGGAGGTGGGGTAGGGTTTGATGCCAGTGAGCACAACACTGTTTCCTGCCACAAGCTGGGGCTGGTTTAGGTTAGATTTGAGCTAGATTTCTTCACTTGCTTGACTGTCCACTCAGCTTCATCACTTTATTGAGGTGAAGTTCTGGTCCAGAGGTGGTATGAATAGGTCAGTGGACAAGTCACTGGCTATAAGTAAATGCCCTTTTTATAACCTTGTTCCCACTCCATTGGCCATTCATTATGTGAATCTACTTCTGAGAGCTTCAGGGAAGCAAATTCTCATTCAAGCTAGTGCTTATCTCCTTTCATCTGCAGCATAAGCTCCTTTTGTATTGAGGTTTTAGTCTCTACCTTCAAGTATCCTTCCATACTCTTCTTGCCTGTGACCTTAGCATTATCCCATCCTAATTTGCTGAAGGATGTTTTTGAAAGTCAGTGAAGGAAGCCATGTAAAACAATCCATCCTTTAGCCTTAGAAGGGTATTACATGCACTACTTTGTTTATACTTCCCTCCCAATTTCACCTCATTTTTGAGAATTTTTATAATTAGGTCCATACTAAAAGGGACTTTCCTACTATAGAGCTTAGAAAAAGGTCTCAGGCCTCTGCCCGGTGTATTTTTACTCTCCTAATTCGGTGACATTATTGATTCATTTCAGTCTATGTTCCACTGTGAGCCCTTGATCTTTTTCCTTTAAGTAGAACTAGGCACAGCTCTGTCTTCACTAGGTTAGTCCAGGCTCAGCAGTAATTTGTAATTAATTTTGGGGATCACTGAAGGGAAGAGTGGGGCCAAGCAAATAGGAAGACCACAAGTGAGAAAGGGCGTTTGGAGTCTGGTCCTGCCCAACACTGATGTCTCTTTTCATGTCTGCCTCACCAGGAGACTCTTTGGCACCCAGGCCTGGGCTTCCCTACGGGCTGAGCGACGACGAGTCTGGGGGTGGCCGGGCACTAAGTGCCGAGAGTGAAGTTGAGGAGCCAGCCAGGGGTCCAGGGGAGGCCAGGGGTGAGAGGCCAGGCCCAGCCTGCCAGCTGTGTGGGGGGCTGACAGGTGAGGGGCCGTGTTGTGGGTCAGGAGGGCCGGGTGGGGGGGCCCTGCTGCCCCCACGGCTGCTGTACTCATGCCGCCTCTGCGCCTTCGTGTCCCACTACTCGAGCCACCTGAAGCGGCACATGCAGACACACAGCGGGGAGAAGCCGTTCCGCTGTGGCCGCTGCCCCTACGCCTCAGCCCAGCTCGTCAACCTGACACGACATACCCGCACCCATACTGGCGAGAAGCCCTACCGCTGTCCCCACTGCCCCTTTGCCTGCAGCAGCCTGGGCAACCTGAGGCGGCATCAACGCACCCATGCAGGGCCCCCCACTCCTCCCTGCCCGACCTGTGGTTTCCGCTGCTGTGCTCCTCGTCCAACCAGGCCTCCCAGTCCCACAGAGCAGGAGGGGACAGTGCCCCGGCGACCTGAAGGTAAGACGCTGGGGACCAAAGAACCTGGCACATAGGCAGGTGGCCCTAGGGGTGGGTACTTGGATTCACCAGGTCTCATTGTCCCCACAGATGCTCTGCTGCTTCCAGATTTGAGCCTCCACGTACCGCCAGGTGGTGCCAGTTTCCTGCCGGACTGTGGGCAGCTGCAGGGTGAAGGGGAGAGCCTATGTGGGACTGGATCAGAACCACTGCCAGAGCTGCTGTTCCCTTGGACCTGCCGAAACTGTGGACAAGAGCTGGAGGAGGGGGAGGGTAGTAGGCTGGGAGCTGCCATGTGTGGGCGTTGCATGCAAGGAGACGCTGGAAGAGGTGCTAGTGGGGGCCCCCAGGGACCCAGCGACAAAGGCTTTGCCTGTAGTCTCTGCCCCTTTGCCACTCACTATCCCAACCACCTGGCCCGGCACATGAAGACACACAGTGGTGAGAAGCCCTTTCGCTGTGCCCGCTGTCCCTATGCCTCTGCTCACCTGGATAACCTGAAACGGCACCAGCGTGTCCACACAGGAGAGAAGCCCTACAAGTGCCCCCTCTGCCCCTATGCCTGTGGCAACCTGGCCAACCTCAAGCGTCATGGTCGCATTCACTCTGGGGACAAACCTTTTCGGTGTAGCCTTTGCAACTACAGCTGCAATCAGAGCATGAACCTCAAACGCCACATGCTGAGGCACACAGGCGAGAAGCCCTTCCGCTGTGCCACCTGCGCCTATACCACAGGCCACTGGGACAACTACAAACGCCACCAGAAAGTGCACGGGCATGGTGGCACAGGAGGACCTGGCCTCTCTGCCTCTGAGGGCTGGGCACCACCTCACAGCCCCACCTCTATTTTGAGCGCTCGGGGTCCAACGGCCCTGGGCACCCCTGGTAGTCGGGCTGTCCATACAGACTCACCCTGAACTAGGCTCTCCTCCCCCAGGGCCATATGGATTAGCCCTGACCTTCCTGTATGTTTTATAGAGATGGACCAGAAGTCACCTTCCCCCGCTGGCCAGGGGCTCCACAGACTAACCTAGGCACTATATGGACCTGGGGGGGGGGGAGGGGCCTTCCCTTGACTGATGCATTTCATGAGCTCAGCAAGAATGGCCCTGCATTCACCTCCACTGCTCCCAGGGGCTGTGGAGAAACTGGCTGGGGGACTGCCCAGCCTCCCACCTGTTTATTTAACTTATTTCAGCGCTTTATAATAAAGGAAACACTAACAAAGCCATGCCTATGCTGAATTGACAGTGGCAAGCACAGCTCAGCTCCACCCTTATCACAGCAGCCCGTGCTGTGATAGGGGGAGCAGGGGCAGAGAGGGAACCAGAGGTAGGCAGCAATCAGGCTGAGTTTAATGATGGGAAGCTGGGCCAGACCATACACAGACCTCTGCCCATCCCCTTGGCCCACGGCCCTGAGGAGCCAGAAGCAGCTGGGGGAGCTGTGTTTCCTCCCCAAGGCAAGTAGCCGTGGTCCCGTGGACTTTGTGCAAAATACTAAATGCTAATTTGGCATTGAGGGCCAGCTCTGAAAAGGGGATGATCCTTTGTGCAGCCAGCCCGAGGGGGAAGGGAAGGTAGGATAGGAGGCCCCTGGCCAAGAGGAGAAAAGGGGAGGGTAGGAAGGAAAAAGAACCCCCGGCTTGGGGGATACAGGCACAGGGCAAGTTTTTTTCCTCTGGGGTAGAGGGCAGACATCCTAGCACTGGAGATCACAGATCCTCATCTCCAATGCCCTCGAAGGCGAAATTGCCATGGACATCACTGGCACTGGCATCTGTGCTGGGACTGCCAATCCCCCGCAAGCTCACGGCACTCAGTTTGCTCTGTAACAAAGGCAGGGTGGGGTCAGAGGGCTCGAGCCTCCCTGTGATCCCCTACAGACACCCACCGCACCAACCCTCATGGGAAACTCACTGAGAGTTTGACCATGGACTCCCGGCTGGCATCAGGGGACTCCTGGGGAAGAGGAGGCAGAGGTATCAGAGACTTCACTGGGGGACACTGAGGCAAGGGGCCAGGGTACTGATACACTTACAAGCAGCGGTGGAGATTTCACTGCTTGCTGGCTGTCTGAGCGTCTCAGGGTGCCCCCCACCCGCCGGCGCAGCATCTGGGGATGGAGACACAAGGCATTGATGAGGGCAGGATCACTCCTTTTGGAATCCCCATCACTTCCCCTTCCTCACACCTGGGAAAAAAGGCAAGGGAGAGCAAACACAACCACTCTGCTGCCAGGTCCACACTTGCTGCTTACCTTCCTGATACTGCCGCCAGATTTCTTCACCATCAGTTCATCTACCATGGACTGCAAACAGATGCTCATCATGATAGCCTAAGGGTAAGAGGAGAGCTCAGCCTGACTAGAGTGGTCAATCTGAGCCCAGCACCCCTAAGACAAGGGCTTCCACTCACATGGAGTCCTGGAAGCCCTAGACTTGGGTATCTAAGAGAGGCGGTGCAATGGGGTCCAGAGGCCTGAGGGTGGGCTCACACCTGGGGGCTGGTGATGGTGACCCATTGGAGCCGGTCCTTGCTCATGAGGTATTCAAAAGCCAGTTCCAGGCGCACCTCGCCCCGGCCCCGGCCAGGGCTGCTTGTGCCTCCATTAGGCAATGGCACCTGGAAGAAGGGAGATTAGGCTGACTTTGTTCTGACCAATCTGCCATACTCCTTGACCTGCTGCAGCCCAGCCTATTCCTGAAGTTCAAGGCTTGCCAGGCCCCCATCCTGAGGCCCTCTCCCTCCCAGTCCAACTCACAGAGGAGGTGACCCGCCAGCACCGCATGCGGGTAACCCGGAAGGAGCCTTCGCGGAGTTGCTGGCCAGGCAGACGGAGCTGGAGGCTGAGCTCACTGTTGCCTGCGCTCACCACTACTGGACAGTCCTTCTCTGGGAAGTCAGCCACACAGGCATCGAAGCGCAAGTAGCCATAGTGCCGCAGTGTCTGGGCCAGCCGCAGGAACTGAAACCCAGTCAGCACATGGGGCGGGTCAGGAGGGGAAGCACGGCAGCTCAGGGAAAGCAGCCCCTGGGGAGACGGGCAGGCCGCGCTCACCTCCTTCTTGGAGACCTTCTCTTGCAGAGATTTGAGCTGCCGGTGCTGCTCCTTGGTGACCAGGATCCACCCACGCTCAATGTCCGACACCGTCTACAGTGGAGACAACGACTCCCAGTCACAGGTCCAAGGAAAAGTGTCCAGTTACCTCTCCAGCCTGACTCCTACTCCCACACTTGAACGACCTCTTTGCAGTGAGTCCTTGACCATCACCAGCTTACAAAGTAGGTAGAATAGTAGATGTTGTGCCAGGTACCCTGTTATTCTAGAAACTTCCCCACGAACTAAGATAAAACACATGAGTTTTCTTGGCAGGGTAGGACACTAGAGTCATTTCCAGGGGAAGGGTTATGAGGCAGTTCCAAGCTCACCTGGGCATAAAGCAGGTTCAGGCCAACCCGGTTCTCCATGACATCGTCATCATAGGCAGAGTCCCAATAACTGTGAGGCCAAGGGGTGGAAAGGGGTGATGGGACTAAGCTGGGGTAAGGCAAGAGGCAGAATGGAGAACAGGGGCAAAACAGGAACAATCTAAAACTATCAGGCTAATGGCAGCACGGTGGGAGGAAGCCTGTGAGGCCTGGTACAAACACCCCGTGCTATCCCCTTATCCGGATTATTCTCTCAACATACGGCCTAATGATTCAATCTAGACTACCATCCTCCCCTCCCCTCCAAGCCCAGCCCTGACCTCTTTCTTAGCACAATCTTATACTCTTGACTCCGAAGACTGGTAACAGACACATAAGGCAGCTCGAACTCTTGCAACTTCCGTACAACTATGGGTTAAAAGGAAAAAGGAAAATGTCTTGAGAGACGGAGGCACATTCACTACTGGAAACACAGGGAAACAGTGAAGTACAAAGAAACTCACAAGAAAAGGCTCCATCCTCTTTTTCTCGAACTAGAAAGAGACTAAAGTATCCGATCAAGTCATCTGGAAGATCCAGTTTTGCAGCCACAGCCTGGGGTTAGAAAAGGAAGTACAGCTTATCGCACTAGCTGGTTCCAATCACTCCCCACACCAGGGACTCTAGGGTGCAGGGGTAGTGCAGAACCAGCACCTCACCTCCAGGACATCCTCAGTCTGATCTGAAGTTAGCACATTGACCAGAACTTTCTGTCCATTGCTGAGCAGCACTTCTAAGGAGACTTCTTCTGTGGGGACCTGCTGTGTCTCCTGGGAATGCAAGGTGCCACTCCGTTAATCCCTGCCCAGTTCTCTATGTCTAGGTCCATCTGGCGCCTTCTCAGCTGCTTCATTACCGGCTGGGTTTCCTTGGTTTCACTGGTACAGCACGAACCCCATCCCATAAAAAATGGTGCCAGGATGACTCCTCTGTAGTCACCTCCTTAAAGTGAGATGGCCCTACAGTAAGGGCCTTCCCTTAAATCTCGGCTCCACCCAAAGCCTCACCTGTTGCGCTCGACGCAGGAAACTATTGAAGGTTTCACTGCTCCCAAGCAAGGGGTCTTGTCGAACTGTGGGGACAAGAGAATGATATTCCAGTGACATAAGACTCCTCCTTGGCTCCTCCCAGTTCTCTTCTTGGTAAGGGCCCAGACTTCATTTCCTCGGCTGTCGGTGGTCTGTCACATCCCCAGCTGGCCCGATATCACTCACTGTTTGTATAAATTCTTCACCTGCCCCACGCTTGGCTGCATTCTTGTTGAGTCTACTCTATAGAACTAGGGATGTGACGCTGTCAATTTAGAGTACATCAGATGCAAATTAGGCTCTCTCCACTGACTTAAACTGCTCTAGGACTGCTTAGTATTATATTCGTATTTCTCATACATATTAGTGCCCAAGTTGCTTGGCTAATATCTATAGCATTCTTGTCTGCTACTTACTTTTACTAATTAAATACAAATCAAACAAGAGGCTTCCCAAGTCTAGAATGTAGAACCTTCTACAGAACCAGCTGCCTTATTTCTACCCATCGTGCTCAACAGAGTGAGCCTGAAGTTCCCTCCAACCACTCACCAGCTTGCATGTACTTCTCTAACTGTTCTCTCCTCTGTTCTACCTCAGCAGGTGTCAAAGAGAAAAGCTTCTTTGGGGGAAATGCAGGAAGCACATTGGCCCCATACTCCTTCCGAAGCTATTTAGAGAGAAAGATACGGTCTTTCACATACACATCGCAAACAAAGACAGGCAATCCACATTCACAATGTTATCTTGGGCTCCTTTCCCTTCCCTCCGTCCCTGGACATCAGGGAAACAATTCCCTTGGCAGAGGCAGCGTTCCAATAAAGCCGATCCTCTGTCCTAGATGTAAGTTCTTTCTTATCTTACTGTGTACAAGTCAGCCCCTTCACAGTGTGGGGAGGGGCTGTATGGGACCAGGCCTGGGGTGCCCCTTGATTATCCAGCAAGACTGTGTTCCCTGAATGAACAAGACGGTTCATTCCTCACAGGAAGCAAAGGGCTTTAGAAGGAAAATGTATGTGCACAGAGAGTTAAGTAATAGCTAAATGTGTTCACCAAACATCTTGGAACTTCTGGGATTTTACAAATCAACAAGTCCATTTCTCAGTTGTAGAAACTGAGACCCAAAGAAATCAGGCCACTTGCTCAGGGTTGTACAACTAGTTACGAGTAGAACCAGGACTCTGAACTGAGTTAAATACAGAGCTCCCAATCTGGTAAGAAGAACAGAGAAACACCGCATCACAGACACACAAAGATAACTGGAGCACCTACTAGCACTGAGATGAGCCACAGAACACAGAAGAAAATCGGTTACTGGTTTTCAAGAGCAGGGAAAAGAATTTCAAGTCGCAGCTCAGACGAGGGAAGGAATGTGCTTTAGCAACGGAAAAGGGGGTGAGAGAGGAGGTCCCTTTTTCATGCACAGGGCACAGAGAAGTGGGAAGGAGGGTGTGAGTATAAGGAGCAACAGTTATGGGGCAGACATTATGCGTCTTAGGGAGTTCCCCGGAAATGCCAAACGATAAGATAAAGTCACAGGTCCTTCCCTGCTGCAGTGATTAAAAGGGAACTACAGCCTACAGGAAAGCAATGAGGGAAAATGGAGACACTGATGCCCAGGTCCAGGGAAGGGCTTGAAGCTGCCTCAAGGCAGGGGCGCTAATCCCACCTGCTCGTGCAGCCCCAGGAGTTGGCTGTAGCGCACCCGACAGTGCAGGACTCCATTCACATGAATGTTATAGGCCTGAGGACACAAAAGCAGTTAAGCATTTTAGGGTAGCGATCCCAGCGACCCCCTTGAGCACCCTGGCCGTAAGTTGCCTGCTACAGCACCACTTGAGTAACGCGCCAGACCTTCCGAGGATTTGTCAGTCTTTTCCCCAGGGCCAGGTCTCAGAGCAGAAGGACCAGTCCTGAGTAAATTTGGGCGCTCGTGTCGCAGTCTCCATTCCCAAGAGGCCAGTGGACACCCACCAGAGCAGCCGCGGCCCAGCTGGAAGAGGCGACGCGGCGGAACAAAGGGCCTAAAGGGCCTCCGGACGAAGCTGAGATGTGGTTTAAGAACCCAGCAAGGCCGTTGGAAGTCGGCGGCCAAGGCCTCGGAGGCCGCTCAGAGAGGACTCTGGCCCGTTATCCCCGCCCCTGCCCGGCACGGCTCCAGCCGCTCCTCACCACGTAGGCTGAGCCACCGCTGTCCCCGCTGCGGGACTCGGTTTCGGGAATGGAAAAGTGCATGTTCCCTGCGGCAGGACCCGGCCAGGCACTGGACTGTGAGGGCCGCAGCGGCTCTGCACGCTCGCCTCCGCTGCTCAGCGCGTCCCCGCAGCCTCACGCGCCATTTTGGGGGCGGGGGTGGGGGGCGGTGGTCTGAGATCGGATGTGGGAAGGGCGGTGGGACGTCCGCTGGGGGCCCCGCGCCCCTGCACGCTGGGAACTGTAGTCTGAAGGGCAAGGCGCGATGGCCGGAACTGGAAGGCCGAGCGGAGATGGCCCTCGGCGCCACCCGTAGGCCGTGGCGCGCCAGTGCTCGGCGGAGGTTGTAGTCGGCGTGGGGTGGAGCCACACAGGTGTTGGGCCGGCGGAGGCTGCAGACCTTGTGACCGCGGGGGCAGAGCCCGGGGCTGAGCGTGATGGCTGCCGCGGCGGTGGCTGTTCGCGAGGGTGAGTGAAGGGCCGGGGCGCACAGATAGGCCGATGGGTGCGCGAGCCGAGGGGCTCCGGACGGTTTCTGCTGGGCCTGGAGGTCCTCCGGACCCTGTCATTCAGTTCCGGCGCCACGCCGGACGCCGGTCTGCCGGGCCTCGGGCGCAGCCGGGAGCCTCGGACCGTGGGTTCCCAGGAGAAGGGTGGGTGCCCCTCCTTTTTCCCTCCCCCGCCTACCCTTTGATCTTGCCGGGCACTGCGTCCCCACGCGAATCCTTGGCTGCCTCCCGCCTGCCCGTGGGAGCCGTGGACATGCCGACCCATCAGCCAACTGCACCCTGTACGAGTCCTCTCAAACCCTCCCGGAGCCTCTCTGGGTCACTTTGTGCCCTGTTTTCTGATGCAGACTCGGGATCTGGAATGAAGGCAGAGCTTTCTCCTCGGCCGGGGGTAAGTGCGGGTGCCCTCCCAAGCTGCCTGTCAGGCGCTGTGCAGGAGGCTGTTATCAGCTTCATTGCGCCCCAACTTCCAGCCCTGTTTCACTTTATTTCTCAGTAAAGCCAGGAGATTTTAGAGCTCCTATCTCTAAAACGCCCCAACGGTTTGTGACTCGGACCCTAGAATAGAAGCTTTGATCCCTGTAGGGTGAGAGATAGGAAGGTTTAGGGACTTTGTCTTCTGGGAATCTTGTGAGCGTCCAGTAGGGTTTGTTTATCTTTGGAAATGTTGGGGAAGAAGAGCAGTATTCTCTCTCTGTGTCTTAGGCAGCAGGGAGGGAGATGACCCAAGAAGAGAAGCTGCAGCTGCGGAAGGAAAAGAAACAGCAGAAGAAGAAGCGGAAAGAGGAAAAGGGGGCAGAACCAGAAACTGGTTCTGTTGTGGCTCCAGCCCAATGTCAAGGTGCGGGAGTTTTGTTTTGTTTTTTTAAGGAGTGGGGTGGGGGAGCTGGTAGAGGAATGTGTGGCAGAGAAGAGGGGGACACAGAGCAGAGTTGGTTTGAGCAAGTGAAGTTTGAAGAAGTTATTCAGGTAGACATGGAGAGGAACTTTATGAAGCATAGCTATTACCTGCTTGGGGTTTGCGCATCTCTTTCTTCTACCTTTAGTAGCCCCAACCAAAGAACGGCCAGGACCTGGCAGTCAGTTGGCCACTGCTGGGGAGAAAGTTCCAGCTGGTCGGAGTAAAGCTGAACTTCGTGCCGAACGGAGAGCCAAGCAGGAGGCCGAGCGGGCCCTGAAACAGGCAAGAAAAGGCGACCAGGGAGGACCACCTCCTCAGTCCTGCCCCAAGACAGGCGGAGAGACCCCCTCAGGTACCTTCTTCTCACGTCAAGACCTCTGTTTGATTCTACTCTCGTGTTGGCTCAGGCTTCCCCGGAGTGAAACAGCTCTCGTCTCCCATTCTTTGCCTTGGTTCCCAGATTTCAGAATTCTCCCCTCAACTTCATCCTACCCCCATTTCTTCTTCTACTCTCTCCCCCTCCCCTTCCCCCCTCCCTCTGTCCAGTTTTTCTCGATGTCTCTTATGCCACAAAAGCACATTTCCCGGTATCACTTAGTCTTGATAACATGATCATTGTTTTTTAGGAGTGAAACAGATCCCTGAGCACACTCAGGTCGATGAGCCCACACTTCTGAGAAGGCTTGTTAAAAAACCAGAGCGACAGGTAAGAAGTGAGTTTGGCACGTGGCCAGAAAGAGCCTAGGGGGATGAGATGAGATCAGAGGGTGGAAAGGTGCTTGGGGCAAAAATGAGGCTCTGGAGAAGGACGGGAATTTGGGTCAAAGTATTTTCACCATTTACTTCCTTTCCAGCTTCATGTCATAAGTTTTAAACTCTGGGCCGTTGGTTCTGTTCCCTTGTTTTGTCAAGGTTCCTACACGAAAAGATTATGGATCCAAAGTCAGTCTCTTCTCCCACCTACCACAGTATAGCAGACAAAACTCTCTGACGCAGTGTATGAGGTAGGATCTTCTGTCGTAACTTTTAAGTCTGAGGAATTTTAGAAATTTTGTGTTGAAAGTGACTGGAAACTTGAGATTGGATTTGTGGGAAGAAGCATGAATACAAGGCAAGTCTAGTGGAAGCGGGGGTGTTTGTGCTAGTGAAGGAAGTTCCCTTTCATTAGGGGCAGGTGGGCAGTAAGTGCTCCAGCTCCCTTGCAAAGTGTATGACACCGCCATCCCATCAGCATTCCGTCCTCTGTGATCCACCCAGCCATGGTACGACTCGGCCTGCAGTACTCCCAGGGCCTGGTCAGTGGCTCCAATGCCCGGTGTGTCGCCCTGCTCCGTGCCTTGCAGCAGGTACGCCCAGTCCTGCTCCCTGTTAAGACCCAGCCCCACCTTCCCCAGCACTACCCCAGCGACTCTCACCCAGATTAATTAATCTCTGGGGGAAACAGGACATGACTCGGAAAAATGTCCTCAGTGAAGCTCACCCTATCCCGATTTCAGAGACCTTTCTTAGGGGGCATTTGGTTGATCAACTTGTGTGTACTACAGGTGATTCAGGATTACACAACACCGCCCAGTGAAGAACTCTCAAGGGACCTAATCAATAAACTCAAGCCCTATTTCAGGTAAGGATGACCACTACAAGCCCACTCCCAGCTCTCCTATTCCTTGTACCCTTTTTGTTGTTGTTCTACCTCGTTTTCATCTGTTTTCTGTCCTCTTTTTAAAGATTTTTTTTTTTTATGTGAAAGCTTTGTAAACTGAAGAGTTGCAAATGTAAGATGTTTTTGTTTTAGTTTCCTGAATCAGTGCCGTCCCCTGTCGGCAAGCATGCACAATGCCATCAAGTTCCTTAACAAGGAGATCACGGGTGTGAGCAGCTCCAAGCGGGAAGAGGAGGTGATGAGAATGAGGAATAAGCAAAGGCATGCACCTGGGGGTAGAGCTGAGAAACATCTTCAGGATTCCCATGAGGGACCGTGTGGCCATTCTGCCCTGGTCAAGGGTTGAGGAAGTGGGTGGGCTGTCTTGACTTGTGCCACCTTTGGGTTCCCTTTTTAGGCACCCCCCTCCTCCTCAAGCCCATCATTATATACACATTTAAGCATCTGGCATGATCATCAGGAAGAAATGTCTTCATTTATTATTCTCTAAGCATCTTACTCCATTTAGGCCAAATCAGAACTTCGAGCTTCCATTGACCACTATGTGAAAGAGAAGATTGTGCTTGCAGCTCAGGCAATTTCACGCTTTGCTTATCAGAAGATCAGTAATGGAGATGTGATCCTGGTGTATGGATGGTATGGTTTAGACGCGGTGACTGAGAAAACTGAGGGGGTAAAATGACCTGAAGAAGGGACTACCCTTTTTGCCTTTTGGGAATGGGCTGACCATCAGCTAGTAACATCATAACTGAACCCTCCTCTCCATTTACTCCAGCTCATCTTTGGTATCACGAATTCTTCAGGAGGCTTGGGCTGAGGGCCGCCGATTTCGGGTCGTAGTGGTGGACAGCCGGCCGCGGCTGGAGGGAAAGCACATGCTACGGTGTCTGGTCCGTGCTGGGGTCCCTGCCTCCTACGTGCTGATTCCTGCAGCCTCCTATGTGCTCCCAGAGGTGAGGAGAGAAAAAGGACTCCAAACTTGGAGTAAAAGGGTTTAGTAGTACAGACGTAATCCCACCTTCCAAGGGTTACAATCATTTAGAAATACTAGATTTGTATGGTCTTGTTTACAGTCAGTGTGAAAAACATCTACAGCATGTTATAACAGTTCAGTTACTAGAGAACATTATATTAAACTAGCAACCCCCAAGAGGAAACAGGACAAAAGTAACATTAGAGTTTAGTGTTCCCGTGGGAGGTGCTTTGGGTCAGTCATTGGTCAGGTGTTTTCCAAGAAGATCCATCATGAAAATTTGTTAGTGTTTTAATATTGCTGTCCTGGGCAGGAGTGGGGAACCTTATTCTGCATTGATTCAGATGAATTTTTCCCTGTCTCTACTTTCCAAAATAGGTTTCTAAGGTGCTGTTGGGAGCTCATGCACTTCTGGCCAATGGATCTGTAATGTCACGGGTAGGGACAGCACAGCTGGCCCTGGTGGCACGAGCCCATAATGTGCCAGTACTGGTCTGCTGTGAAACATACAAGTTCTGTGAGCGTGTACAGACTGATGCCTTTGTCTCTAATGAGCTAGGTAAGGAGGCCCGGGAGGGCAGGAGAGAAGATTCTAGGGACTGAGATTTGGGAGAGGGGAGGTCAAACTACAATTTGTTTCCTAAAGAACATAAATGGGTACACCTCCCATTGTAGATGACCCTGACGATCTGCTGTGTGAGCGAGGAGAACATGTGGCCCTGGCCAACTGGCAGAGCCACCTGTCCCTACGGTTGTTGAATCTGGTCTATGATGTCACTCCCCCAGAGCTCGTAGATCTGGTGATCACAGAGCTTGGGATGATCCCCTGCAGTTCCGTGCCTGTTGTCCTACGAGTCAAGAGTGGTGACCAATAAGTGGGGACCACAAGGTCAATAAAGGACATGCTCCCTATACTCAGCAACTCTGCCGCCTTTGTCTCTTTTAGCGTCGCCACCACTTAGAAGTTTAAACTCTCAGTACCTGCTACCAGCCTCAGACCTTTATGGAGACCTTCTCAGGGGACTAGCTCCATGTGGTCAAAGTGAAGGTCAATATGGAGACCAAAAACTAGCCAAAGTGATCAACCTTTTATTGAGCATCTAATTGCCAGGCACTGGGCAAGATATGAGGAAGAATATGAGGACAAGAATCCTAGCTTTAGTGTTATGAGTTAATATTATTTATATTAAATTCATGCTTTAGTATTATGTAATTATATGTTAACATACGAATAAGCATTTGGTATCCTTAATATTGAGTACTTATTATGTCAGAAATGGTTCTAATTCCTTCCTTATCCATTTATACTTAATCTAACTCTGTGACTTGAGATTTCAGAGATGAGAAAACTGAGGCACTGAGAGGTTACTTGCCAGGACAACACAGCTAAGGCACAGAGATGTTAAGTTACTTGCCCAAGAAAACACAGTAACTAAACCAGCATGTGATCTCAGGCATTTTGGATCCAGAGACTGTGCCTTTTAACTTTTATACTCTCTGCCATTAAGGAACATTCATTCATCATGGTGGACAAAGACAGGATCTCTAGTGTGAAATAAATGTTACCAGTAGTATAGTTTCTTGGAAGCAACCAAGGATGATGCCAGGAGATCTAGTTAGGCTGGAGAAGACTTCACCGGTAACATCTGACCTAGTCCTTGCAGAGTAAGTTTCTTAGTTGGAAAAGAATGGGAAGAAGAAACAGCTTGGACACAAAGACAGAATAGACCTTAAAACGAGTGGCTAATTCCAGAGTGTCCAGGAGTGTGGTGAGGCTAGGACTGAGGCTTCTGTGGAGAGTGTGGGATACAGAGGGAAAGGCAAGGCTGGGTTGGGGCCGGATTGTGAGAGTCTGACCATTGTGGTTAGCTTTAGAAACAAACATCTGTTTTGTGTACGTAAGTGTGTTTTATTGAAACGTTTTGAGTAGCACAGACGTAGAGTGACCTATACAAAGAATCCTCGTCACCAGAAGCAGTAACTGTCCAGATTTGCTACATCTGCTTTCTTTTCCTTACCCTTTTTTCCCTTACTGAAGTTATTTAGAACAAATCCCAGACCTACCATTTACTCCCACAAACTGCAGCATCTCTAAAAAATACAGAAGTTTACCATATTATACATTTATTAAATTCTGTTGTCCAATCTGTAACCAGATTTCCTTGATTGTCTCAAAATGAATTTGTAAAAAAAATTTTGTAAATATTTTAGAGAGGGTGGGGCAAGGGAGGGAGAAAGAACATCAATGTGTGAGAGATACATTGATAGGTTGCTTCTCACACGCCCGCAATGTGACCGGGCCACAGCCCAGGCATGTGTCCTAACTGGGAACCGAACTGGCGACACCCTTTGGTCCACAGGCCAGCACTCAACCCACTGAGCCACACCAGCCAGGTCTCAAGGTGGCTTTTTATGGTTGGTTTGTATGAATCAGGGTCCAAACAAATCCACACATATTTGGCTACTGTCTTAAATTTCTTGTAACCAGAAGCAGTCTCCCCACTCCTCTTTCTTTCTCACGAGATTGACTTGTTCCAGAAACCAGGTTGACTGTTTCATACTGCTTCATGTCAGGAGGCAAATAATGGTTGCTTATTGCATTTCTAATGATGAGCGGGTCCTAGCATTTTGAAGTTGCCCAACAAGCTTTCATACATTGACGCTTGTTGCCTGATTCATGTTATCGGGATGCAAACTGGTGATTTTAATCCTCCTAATTCTATCATTTTTTCCCCCTTACTAGTTCATAATCTTTTATAAAGAACCACCTCTCGTCAGCTTTTTTCTTTTTGTCATCAGCTATTCTGAATTCCAGTTCCTACTGGGAAGGCAGGATAAATGCCTCTTACCTCTTGCCAGTTTTCAGGAATTGATCACTAGTTACTTCCAGTTTTGTACAATGACTAGTTGATTTTTTTTTGCTATCTTTTTAAAAAGATCATTATGAACTCTTTTTTACATTGAGCATATCACTCAAGCATCAAAATTACAGAGGTTCAACAGGATCAGCTCTGCACTTTAGAAAGGTCAACTGGTAGAGATTAGAATCTGAGAAACAGATCAGTTAATAGACTGCCTATCAATCAAAATGACAAATGCACCTAAATTTTGGTTCAGTAATGCTACGAATTTATGCCATCTGTATAGTGACACATTTGAAGTAACTTAGATACAAGGTGATTTATAGCAGCATTGTTTATAATTGCAAAAGACAAAAAACCACCTAAACACCCATTAATATTTTTTAAAGATTAAAAAGGGACTAATTAAATTATACTATATTCATATAATTAAATACTAAGTCATACCAAAGAAGAGTTTTTATGTACAGATTATTTTATGGAATAATCTCCAAGGGACACTCCATTAAAAGAAGCAAAATGCAAAGTGTGTGTAGTTAACTGTTTGAACTGAACAGGGAAAGGTATATGTATTTGCGTATGTGTACAAATACATAAAATATCTTGGACCTGTAACAGGAAACTGCCTGTGTGATGTGCTCTGGGAGGCCAGAGACAGAGGTGGGAGTCTTCACTTTATACCACACATGGCAAACATAAGGCCCGCTGCCGAATCTGGCCCTCCACCTTGTTTCATCCACCTGGCACCTTGTTTCTACCCTGTGGTGGCATGGAGCTCCTTGCCCCTGGTTAAGGAGTAGTTACATTTATACAGTCCTAAAATCACATGCGGCCCTTTGAAGGCAACCATGAAGCTGGTGTGGCCCTCAATGAAAATGAGTGTGACACCCCTGCTTTATACCCTTTGTATCTTGAATTTTGAGCCCATGTCATTATCTTATTACAAGAATACAACTAATCTAAAATGATTTGGCAAGTGTTCAAATCAAAGCCTAATCTGAGGTAACAGGAATGGAGAGGAGTCATATCTTCACTACAGAAGCATTTAAGATCTTGTGTTTTGGGGAACCAAGCCTCAGCTGCACCAACCTGGAGCTCTCCGGAGGAGTTGGTTCTAAGCCACAGAGCTTTGGCTTGTCTTTAGGCCACCAAGTGGGAGCTGGAGCGGGGGGGGGGGGGGGGGGGGGGGGGGGGGGGGGGGGGGGGGGGGGGGGGGGGGGGGGGGGGGGCGGGGAGAGGGATGGGCGATCCTTATTCCAGTTTATAAAAATCTTAGCTAGCTCCTCCGATGCTTTTTTAAATGTTATTTGGGAAGAGACAGGTTTTACCCTCCCCCCCTTCCATGTGTTTGTACAGCCTGAACTCTATTTCTTTTGTGGAGACACGTGAAACAGCTTTAAGTGCTTCAAGAAAAAACAATTTATTACATTCTTTTTCACCCCATCCCACCTCCCAGTGAGGGAGTGGGGCAAAACCAACGACAAAACCCAGGGTCCAAGCCGGAGTCTCACTCGACTATAGTGTCTCCACGTCATGTTTTTCTTTTCCTGCTCCATCCCTTTCCTGTTCTTTTCCCAAGCCCCCTTTCATTGCGTTAGCGTCTCAAGTCCATCCTCGATTTCACTAGTGGTTGGATCTGCGGGAGGGTAGGGGGTGGGGTTGACTGCCCCGCGGCGGAAGCCGGAGTCAGCTCCCAGCGGCCCGCCGCGAGCATTCCTTTGTCTCTGTCTCCGTCTGTGTCTTCGGCTCCAACAGCGCCGGGCTTGCAGGTAAAGACTCACATCCGGCCTAGCCCAGCCCGCCACAGGCCCGTAGTCCTGAAGGAAATCCAGGATTCAGCGTTCCGGAAAAACAGCACAATCAAGTATCGCGTAGAGACCGCGCACGCGTCAATCTTACCTTCTGGACACTGCAATTCCCATAAGGCCGTGCAGCGGCGTCTGCGCCGCGAAAGTCCAGGAGCTTTGCCGGCTCCGAAAGGGCACGGGAACTCTCGTCGCACTGCATTATGGAATGCCTAGTGAAATAGAAGCCGTCTTCGGGCACAAACTCCGGACCAAGCTCACGTGTTTACCTTGTGCTCTGGCGTCGACAGCCGGGGTGGGGCATCAATGAACTGTAGCTACCGGATTGCGTCATAAAACCGCGACCAGACGGGCGGCGCCATCTTCGAACTTGGACTTCCGGAAGGACTTTGGTTGAGGGTGAGTGTACCGCCATGGGGTGTGCGGGGGGGTCCCGCGATCACTCCTCCTCCTTTTTCTGTAGCGCTAAGATATTGGCTCCGCTATTCCATCTCTGCACAGCATCGCGACCTCCAGCCCCTGGGCTGCTACAGAAACCATCATGCTCCCCACTTCCTTCCCCACAGTGGCAAGAGTGCATCACCCATCTCTGCTAACCAAGGGTCTTGCCTTCTTCCCCCACGCGGTGTCCGTAACACGACATCCTGTGTCCCGGCTTCGGTGCTGCTTACATTAATTACCTCCCTCGACTCTGCGAACCTACAGTAAGTCCTCAACCTTAGAAAATTCAGGGCTGACCTCAGGCACGGGCTAGTGGTGAAAGCTGCTCTCACACCCAGGACTGAGGGAGGGCAGGTGGTCATCCCTATAGTAGTTGCGGGTCAGTCTCCTCATTCTGCTGTGTCCCAGCCTCTTCCTCGCTGATGCTCTTCTAACCCTGGGGGTTGTGCCCCGCGCGCTGCAACCTCATTGGCGCAGTCAAGGGCCAGTTACGTTTCCCTGTCTAGCCCTTTAATTCCTTGGCAAGTTGGCTCTCTGCTGGGGAAGGCAGAGGTGACGACTTCAAACCCACGCAGTGATAACTGACTTTGTTAAGAATAATGCAGGGTATGGCCAAGCCTCTTCGCCCCAGCGGCACATTGTTATACAAACTTAAGGCACTCCTGTGCCATCCTGACTTTTTGCCATCCATTCTCACCAACTGTACTATTATTTTCTTAATAGTTTTATTTGTTTTTTTAAAGATTTTATTTATTTATTTTAGAGAGAGGGGAAGGGAAGGAGAGGGACAGCAAGAAAGATGTGAGAGAAACATCCATCGGTTGCCTTTTGTGCTCGCCCAGACCAGGGACCCAACTGCAACCCAGGCGTGTGCCCTGACCGGAACCAAACTGGCCACCTTTCGCTTTGCGGGAGGATGCCCAACCAACTGAGCCACACTGGTCAGGGCAAGAGTTTTCTTTAAATTAATCTATTTTTAAAGTTTAAGTGCTTTAGTCTCCATCTAAGCAATATAGGTGAACCCATGGGTTTCATGGGCTTGTTGCATTTTTTAAACAGGTTAAAGTAAGAACACAATTAGTCAAATACAGTGGTTAAATTTTGTGCTACCAAAATCACCTTGCGCACCACCAGTTGTACCACGGGAACACTTTAGGAACAGTGTGTGAAACCAGTGAGTTTGAAGGGATTCCACGTTTGAGGAACAGTGTCCTCTAATTGTTTTCCTCCCACGAGGTCAGGCAGGCAACTTGGAGTATCTTGGGAACCAGACAAGTTGGGGTGCAAATGTAAAATTTTATAAACTCCAGTACAGATTTGCTGAACATTTCTTCCTTTACTTGTGTCCAAAATTTGTACTGTGAAATCATAAATGGAAGTTAACCACCATACCCTGCAGCTTGCTGCCTTCTATATGAAGTGAATCTTTGAAAGGGATTTTTGTACCTTGAGAAGTTAGTCATTCGATCAGCATAATTTAATTATTACACTTACCATGTAACACGGTTCTGGATATAATAGTGAATCAGATCGGCAAGATCCCTATCTTATGAAACTTTCAGGGATGATAAATAGGAAATAAGTAAATAGTCATATCTCTTATAAGAAAATTCTAGACAGACTAAAGAGCTACATGTAAGATTTGAATTTAGAAAAAAAGTATCAGAAGAAAATAAAATAGGATACATGTATGTCAGTGGGGTAGAAAATGCCTCTTTAAGACACAGCAGAAACAGAAGCCGTGAAGGATAAGATTGAGAAATTTAACTCGTAGTATTTAACTTCAGTTTAGGAAGAACATTATAAACAAAGTTAAAAGAAAAGTAGGTGCAGAGAGAAAATATTTGCAACATGAACAACACAGCTCCACAGATCAGTAAAGAAAAGATCAATTAGATCAATCATTTGCCCCATTAGAAATATGGGCAAGCTATAGGCACAGACGGTTCATAAAAGACATAGATATCCAACATGCAAAAGGAAATGATCTCCAATGATCAGGTCAATGAAAAAAAAGTAAGAAAGAATTCAAAAATTAAAGATCGGCAAGGGTGTGTTAAAATGGCTAGGTATAGTTAGTGGGAATATATATTTGTTTTTATTTTAGTGAACTGTGTGGCGGTATCTGTTAAATTTTAAAATGTGCATACCCTTCAACTTGGTTCAGAATTCCACTTCAGATGCTCATTCTAGAAAGATAATTTCTCATTCATGAGGAGATCTGACCTAGAATATACACTGCGTTGTTTGTAATAGCATTATAGCCCAAGTGTCCTTACATGGAAAATATCTAAGTAAACTGTAATTCTGTAGAACACCATATAGTAACCAAGAAGAATGAGATCAATATATGTGTACTGATACTGAAAATCTTTTAAGACATATAGTATAGAAATTTTCTTGGCCTATCTCCATTTAACTTTCCTGTGCTCATTGACATTCTCCACTCCCTTTGTAAAGCGCACAGAACCCATGGCACACTGGATAGTAGAAGCCACCTAGGGTTTTCTCCTGTGGACCTGATCGCTCTACCTCCACTAGTTGAGTTAAATGCTTGCCAAGTCATTGTATGGGTTCCCGAATCTGTCTGTGTCAGGTGCTTTGTCATTATGTTTATGTAATATATGTTTAAATTTTAAAGAAATTTGAGTATGAAACAATATCTATTAAAACTAAGTTGAAACACGGCAGATACACAGATATTTAACATTCTTTGTATTCTACATATAGTTATAAATATTTTGTGTCACCTAAAAGTTTTATAAAACAATTCTAAAAAAGAAAAGAAAGCAAACTAAATTGAATGCTTTAGAAACACAAAAGAGATGGCTTTGCAAACAAGCAAAAAAAGCTGCCCGATAGGTGGGAGAGAGACAGTTATAAAAGACTGAAGAGCACTTGTAAAAAATTTGAAAGGTTACTGCACTTGAAGTACTTCTCAAGAAAAGAGAATGTTTCAAGAAAGTGATGGTAAGTAGCCTTGGTGCTGCTGAGAGGTCAAGTTAAACAAGACTGCGAAGTGTGGACTGCATTAATTGACAGCGTTACTGATGACTTTTAGCTTCCGGGCTGGGTTGAGGGCAATATCTTAGTTAGGAGGAAGCAGGGTAATTAAAATGTAAGGGCAATAACTCTTTCAAGAATTTGACTGAGAGGGAGGAGGGAGATGTTAGTTGGAGGAGGAATATGGGTTGAAGGATGATTGTATGTGTGTTAAGATGAGAATTGTAAATGTATTCAAATGCTCTTTGGGAAGGAGCCCATAAAAAGCAAAAGGATAAATGACTAATTTCCATAAGAGGGGGAAAATAAGGCCTAGCACTAGTGGAAGGTATGACCCTAGAAAGTGGATGTGGGAGCATTTTACATGTAGAGAGGATTAGGCTACTTGACAAGAAATCTAAGTGTTTCCTATCTAATGGCTTTGGGTTTTGTTTCAGAAACCAGAGGCAAAGTCACCTGCTGAGAACCAGGGGATCAGACAATAGAAGAGAGAAGAGGTGAGACTGACCAAGAGAGAATGTGTGATTGCTAGCCCTTGGGTGTCTTAGATGTACACAACGGAGAAGATTGGTGATTGGTTCATCCAGGGCTCGAATTTTGCCACAACTGTGGATGGAAAAGAAAGAGAGGAAGTTCGTAATGGCAGTAAGAGTCTGATTAAAATAAAGAAATCTAAGCTAGATTGCACACGGTTGCCATAGGGAGCTATTGGAGAGATCACTGGATAGTGGCTAGACATGGTTGGAGAACAGATATAATGGCAGTACTTGAACCATCTAGCTGTGATGATGGGAGGTTGTGATCAGATAGTGACTGTCCTAGTGGTTTTGGAGGTTAAAAGGTTTAATGTGATGACAAGGTCCAGAGTGTGACAACGGAGTGATTAGCAGTGCTTTAGCTGAATGTTACAAGCTTCAAAGAAACAAGGTTTTTTCCCAGAGAAGGACTGTTTGTTAAGAAGTGACAGTGGAGGGGAGTTGAGGAGACACCAATCCTACTTTCTACCCTGGGGTAAGTAGGACGTGAGAGAATGAGCACCCTCCACTTGAGAGCCCAGAAAGCTAGAAATTTCATTCCTGGAAATTTACCTTCTGAGATTCTGAATATGATTTAAGTCTTGTCAATCAAATGTGCTCTTGGAGAACTCAAATTTGGACCTGAAATTAGAGAGGAGAGAGACAGGCCAGCAGGTATGCATTTTGCTTGTGCAGATTGTGGCAGTTAAATGGTCCTAGATTTGGGAACCAGAGAAGGGTCTTCCCCATTTACTTGGTCACTTTCCGTTTGCAGGAGCAACTTGATTGTGGACCCATCAGCTGTGGCAGAGCTTCTTGATTCAGGAAGTGGGTCCCCATCATAGCATAGGAGGGGCCATGTGATTCTTGAATCAGCAGCTGTAAAACAACTTTCCAATTTGACAAGCCCTTATTCCTAAACTTTTTTTCCTTCCAACCTTCCCAATGATCATCTGTGCAGGTGATTCTCAAAACTTGAATGTGCGTTAGAGTCTCCTGAGGGGCTTGTTATAACCAGTGCTGCCTTCATCCCAGAGTTTCTAATTCAGTAGGTCTGGGGTAGGACTGGAAATTGGAATTTTAACAAATTTTTGAGTGATGCTCAGACTGCCAATTCTGGGACCACACTTTGAGAACCACTGATGTGAACCATTTAATACTCTTTACAGGGGTCCCCAACCTCCAGGCCGCGGACCAGTACTGGTTCAGGCCTATTAGGAACAGTGCCGCACAGCAGCAGGTGAGCTTGAATGCAGTGTTCTTGAGTCATCCCTAAACCATCCCCCTCCACCCCTGCCCCAGTCTGTGGAAAAATTGTCTTCCATGAAACTGGTTCCTGGGGCCAAAAAGGTTGGGCACTGCTGTTTTAATAAATCCCTTGTAGCTTGAACTGACTAGAGAGGATTCTGTTCTGTTCAACTGAACCTTGACTAATAGAGAAGACAGTAATAACTTTATTCACATTTTCTTTGTCCTTACCTACTTGAACTGCCAATGATTAAAAGAAGTAGTTCTTGTATTTCGTGAAGATTTTGCTTTGTGTATTTTGATGCTATGTTATTTGATGTCTAAAGGTTTGACATTTACATCTTTTACATGATTTGAAGTTTTATTCATTATAAAGTACTCCATTTTGTCCCATTTAATATTTTCCCCCCGAATTTAACTTTGCTATTACCATCAAAATTCTTTTTTTCTTTTTGCTTACATTTAACTTGTATATATTTTATTTTATTTAATTTATATTTTATTGTTTATGCTATTACAGTTGCCCCCAAATTTTCCCCTTTGTCCCTCTCCATCCAGACCCCCATCACTCCCTCAGGCGATTCCTACACCATTGTCCATGTCCATGGGTCATGCATATATGTTCTTTGGCTACTATATTCCCTATGTGTACTTTGCATACCCATGACTATTCTGTAACAACCAGTTTGTACTTAATCCTTTAACCTTTTCCCCATCCCCTGATTGCCCTCCCATTGGGCAGCCATTAAAATGTCCTCTGTATGTTTGATTCTATTTCTGTTCTGCTTGTTTATTTTGTTTTTAGATTCAGTTATTGACAGATACATATTTATTGACATCTTATTGTTAATGTTTTTGATCTCCTCTATCTTAAAGAAGTCCCTTTAACATTTTACGTAATAATGGTTTGGTGTTGGTGAACTCCATTAGCTTTTTCTTGTCTGGGAAGCTCTTTATATGTCCTTTGATTCTAAAGGATAGTTTTTGCTGGGTAGAATAATCTTGGTTGGTATCCTTGCTTTTCATCACTTTGAATATTTTTTGCCAATTTCTTCTAGCCTGAAAAGTTTCTTTGGAGAAATCAGCTGACAGTCTTATGGGAGATCCCTTGTAGGTAACTAACTGCTTTTCTCTTGCTGCTTTTAAGATTTTCTCTTTGTATTTAACCTTTGGCATTTTAATTATGATGTGTCTTGGTGCGGGCCTGTTTGGGTTCATCTTGTTTGAGACTCTCCGTGCTTCCTGGGCTTGTATGTCTATTTCCTTCACAAAGTCAGGGAAGTTGTCATTATTTTTTCAAATAGGTTTCCAATATCTTTCTCCCTCTCTCTTCTCTTTCTGGCATACCCATGATGCAAATGTTGGTACACTTGAAGTTGTCCCAGAGGCTCCTTAAACTGTCTTCATTTTTTTTTTGGATTCTTGTTTCTTCTTGCTGTTTTTATTAGTTGTTTTTGGCTATGTTATGTTCCAAATCACTGATTTGAATTTCGGCTTCATCCACTCTACTTTTGATTCCCTGTAAATTGTTCTTTATTTCAATTAGTGTAGTGTTCGTTTCTGATGGCATCTTTTTTATGTTGTTGAGGTTCTCGCTAGGTTCATTGAGGATCCTTACAACCATGTTTTGAACTCTGCAACAGGTAGATTGCTTGTCTCCATTTTGTTAGTTCCTTTTCTGGCATTTTGTTCTGGTTTTTCATTGGGGGCATGTTTCCTCATCTCCTCATTTTGGCAGCCTCCCTGTGTGTCTGTGTATTAGGTAGAGCTGCTTTTACTCTGTGTCTTGGTTGTGTGGCCTAATGTAGTAGGTGTCCTCTAGGGTCCAGTGGCACAGCCTCTCCTATCACCTAAGCTGGATACTCAAGGTGCACCCACAGTGTGTGCTCTGTACACCCTCCTGTTGTAGTTGAGTCTTGATTTCTGTTGGCATGTCCAAGACCAGCCACTGCCTCTGTTCTGTCTGGGGCCACCCAGCATAAGCTACAAAGTGATCTGCAAATGGCTGCTACTTGTGCTGGGCTTGGAGGTGCCCAGATGGGCCAAGCTGTGAACCAAAGCTGGCTGCTGCTAGTGCTGGACCTGGGGCCACTTAGAGGTATGGGGCTTGGTGAGGCTGGATGCTGCTTGTTTGAGAGAGTTTAGGAAAATCTGAAGCATGAGCCAAGACAAACCATTTGTATTGAAAAGCATTGGAAACAGCTTGGGTGGGCCTGAAAGTTGGGTGGGACAGAGACTCAGGGAATCACCAACATGGGGCAAACAGTGTGAGCCTGGTTGATGGAGTGTCAGATATGTCACAGGGCCTGCCGGCTCTGTGGGGGCGGGGCTCAGAAAAGGAACAATGGCCTCTGCCTGCACTTATGTCTGAGATAAGGTGCCTCCTAGTTTTCCCCCTGATGTCGGACAATTCAGTTACCCCCCATATGTCTCTGGTGTCTTTTAAGCTGTTGTCCCTACACTTGAGCTCAGAGGGAATGAGCCTGAGTAAGTCTGTGTGTGGGCCCTTTAAGAGGAATTGCTTTGGACTACAGCAGTTTCCACCTTCCTCAGGCTCAATCCCCACTGGTTTTTACAGCCAGAGGTTATGGGGACCTGTCTTTCTGGCCCTGGAACCCGGGGCTGGGACTGCTTGCTCTGAGCTATCCTTCCCAATTTTTATCTGTCACACTTGTGTGGGATGAACCTGTTTTGCATCTCTGCCCCTCCTACCCGTCTTGATGAGGTTTCTTTAGTTCCATAGTTGTAGAACTTCCATTCAACTCAATTTCTGGTGGTTATGAATGATGCCTGTTCTGTAGTTAAGTTGTAATTTTGATATCTTGCCCTTTATATTTTAATTTATCTTTTTACTTTCAGCTTTTTGAGTTCCTTTGTTTTTAGACACCTCTCAAAAAGCATATAGTTGTTAGGCTTTTTAAATCAATCCAAGTCTTTTAATGGATGAATTTATCTGATATATATTTATTGTTTAATAAATGTTTTATCTTGCTCTGCCATCTTAATGGGGTTGTATGTTTGTGTGTGTATCCTTTATTTTTAATCTTTTGTGTTGATTGTATGGTCTTGCTAAAAAATTCCTTCTGGTTCTTATGGCCTGCAGGGTATTTTGGAAGCAATATGGTATACTGTTTTTAGTTCTATTAAACATCTAAATGGAATTAATAACATCTAAATGTTTTCAATTCACCAAACTTAGAAACAGAATTAGGGTACTTCTTCTTTTGTTTCAGTCCACTACCACCAGAATACTGATATTTTTACATTGTGGGGCACTTAAAAATTTTAAGTGAGAGTCTGTTTTATAGCTGTAGTTGCCGTGGTTGTTGAAACAATTGAATTGCCACTGTTAAATGCTTACTGCCAATTTTATACCACAACTTCTCCATTAGAAAGTTCTTTATATTGATTTATCTTTCATTGGCTAAATTAAGGGTGCATCAGTTTTAAATTTCTAGAAACTTGCATATCAAGAATGTCATCCTGTTGCTTTTACATGAATGACATCCCAGTTAAGTAAAGAATTCTCTTGCCCCGATTGGTGTGGCTCAGTGGATTGGGCCAGTTGGTGTTTCTGACATCAATGTTTCTCTTCCTGTCTTTCTCCCTTCCTTCCCTTCTCTCTAAAAATTAAAAAAATAGAAAGAAAGAATTGTCTTGATTCTCTTAGTGTTTCTTTATCTTCTAGAATCATTTGTTTCTGAGAACTCTGAGGCTGACCTGATTTTTACCCATACTTTGTAGGAGAAATTTAGTATTTTCATTAAGATAATTCTTGATCTTGATGAGTCTTCATTGATTTTTATTTCTCTTTTACACTGTATGCCCTTTGAACCTATAGACTGAGATCTTCTTTTATTTCAGGAAAGTATTCTCTCTTTTACTTAGGAAATTTTTTTCTTAAATTTTTATAGGTTTTTGTTGTTGTTCCCATTTTTAATCTCTCCTTAGGATCATCAGTTGTTCATATGTTGGCTTCCTACTTTTTATTTTCCACGTATATCACTTCACACTAAGCACTTTTATTTTTGCAGCCTGTGTGGTTTTGCTCAAACCCATCCTTAATGTCACTCATTTTCTTTTCAGCCGTATAGTGTCAACATTTTGCTTTCATTTCTGTGGTTTTATTCTTTTACTCGGTTTCTTTCCTTATGACTTTTTACCTGGCCATTGTTTTATCTCTACTTTGATCTCTTGTTTCTTGCATTCCAGTCTCTGGGTTTTTTTGAAAGTATAGCTTTTATTGGAAACAATTTTTCTGTCTCCTAGAGTCTTTCTTTGAAAGGTGCTCTTCATTCTTTTTCATGCGCTTGTGTCTTTATTTTTTTTCACTAGTATCGATGCGTGAGTTCCGTTTAGATCCTTTCCATTTATTACTAATTTTCAACGGCGCAGTTCTGTTAAGGATTGCTGTTTACCAGAGAACGATGCAGGTAGATTTTCACTGGCCGCTGTTGACTTTGACATTGTTATATTGTCGTTAGCACGTGATGTTCTGTTGTGTCCTTAGCACCTGAGTTAGAGGGTTGGCTATTGTTATAGTTTATAATCCACTTAGACTGTGGCTTCTTTAAGAGAGAGAGTTGTGAATTTTAATTTGTATGACATTTCTTATAGTTCTTTTATCAGCAAACTTTTCTATTGAGGCCAATAACTTTTTTTATCCTTAAGACATATACAGACCTATGAGGGAGAGGCTCCCTCCTCTGATTTGAGTTATTTCTTCCTCTTTGTCGCAGTCAAGCAGGTTATTCTACCCCAAAACTGTGCTCTTGCAGAGTCCTATGTTGCTCAGGTTTTTGGTTTGGTAGTCAGTGTTTTGTTTACCTCTCAGTTTACTCTGGTCCACGGTTGCACAGCTGATTTCCTAGGTTTGAAGAAAATGAAGATTCATGATCATTTTTTAGTCTATTCTTCATTGTGGGAAAAGTCTCTTTAATGTAGTAGGATGTTCCTTAGTTGTCTTAAAGCCTACCACCTCCCCACCCACGTGAAAGGTTGATGACAGGGCACTAGAGAACTATTTTACTAATTTTTAAATAAATCTGTTCCTTGACTAATATTTGCAAAGATGGATGTTAGTTCTAGGCATTCACTGCAATAGACTTACAAGAAACATTATGAGCTTTAAATTAAATAATATAAATAAACCTCTTGGTACAGTGCTTGGCACGTAGCAACTGTTTAATAAATGGTAGCTTTATTACTGTTTATTTATTGTCAGCTCCAAGAGCATGTAGGTTTCATAAGGGCAGGGACCTTGTCTTGCTTATTGTCACATCACCAGTTCGAAAACAGAACCTGACACACAGAAGATGTTTAGGAATTGTTGAATGAATGGATGATCAGGAGGTTTAGGTTTCTTGTTGCAGGAGGGGCATGAAGGGAAGAACGTAGAAAACTCTGAGCCAGTATCAGTAGCTTTTGCCTTCTTCTCATGTGTATGTCTCTGTGTGCAGGGACAGCCGTTCTAGGGGGTGCTGATGGATACCTGCGGGGTCGGCTATGTTGCCCTGGGGGACGCCGGCCCCGTGGGGAACATGACTGTAGCAGACTCTCCTGGACAAGAGGTGCTAAACCAACTTGACATCAAGACCACTTCAGAAACGACCAGCACAGAAGCTTCCATAGAGATGTCTTTACCTACCCCTTTGTCTGGATTTGAGGATTCTCTTGATGAGAAAAAGTTCCTTCCAGAACAGGAAAGCCTTTCTAGACTGGAACAGCAAGGTATGTAACTTGTCCTTTCATCTTTTTCTCTCCCCGTGCTTAGTTTAAGATGAAAGAGCACAGGTTGAGCTAAAAATTCTTACAAACCTGGGTGTGATATAGTCTCTTCTAAAGAGGTTTGAGATATGGCCCCATCTCATAGACCCGTATTCTTCTCCACAGACCTTTCTTCAGAGATGTCAAAGCCCAGGGCCTCAAAGCCTGGCCGGAAGAGAGGCGGTAGGACACGGAAAGGCCCCAAAGGGCCGCAACAACATCCTCCAACAGCCCCTCTGGTTCCTGGTCACTTAGAACAAGCCAACCCTCTGTCCACCCCTATGCCTAAGAAACGAGGTCGAAAGCCCAAGGCAGAGCTGCTACTGCTGAAGCTATCAAAAGGCCTAGACCAGCCCGAGTCTCCACCTCCAAAGAGACCCCCTGAGGACTTTGAGACCCCACCTGGGGAACGACCCCGCCGAAGAGCTGCCCAAGTGTAAGGATTGAGGCGCATCTTGGTGCAGGGGGCTGGGGTAAAGGGATCGGGGTGGGTCAGGTGTTGGAGAGAAGAGAAGACCGTGACGAGGCATCACATAAGTGGGGCTGGTGTCTGGGTCCTGGGGACGTGCGCAATCTTCTGGCGCTTACTACAGCAACTTTAGTCTGTTGCTGACTCTGTCCGAGAGGTTTCTTTCTGCACCTTGTATCCTGTCACATTTTTCACAATTTCCCCCAGGTCTTCACTGCAGTTTTACCATCCAATATGTGTCAGTATATATGTGCTTTCCCTTGTTTGTTTTCCTTGCTATCAGTGATTTTTGACTGTGATAGAGTGAAAAGTGTTTGGGACTTGGAATCAGAAGAACTGGGTTAGATCCCACATATGTTACCTGAATCATCTTGGCCAAGTCACTTAACTCTCCTGGATTTCTATTTCTTCATCTGTCGAATGGGAAGGGGCCATTGGTAGCTACTTCACAAGGTCCAAGGGAGGATCCACTGAAATAAGAATCAGCCAAGTGTCTAGAAAAGTGGGCTCTTAGTTAAGTGTTTGTGAGTGTGGCTCTGACGCTGCCCTACCTTGCAGGGCACTTCTTTATCTTCAGGAACTGGCTGAAGAGCTCTCAACAGCCCTGCCAGCTCCAGTGTCCTGTCCTGAGAGCCCCAAGGTGAGCAGCCCCACCAAACCAAAGAAAGCTGGGCAACTGTCAGCCTGTCAAGGTGGAGAAGAAGAGGCTGACACTGCACAAGATGAAGACTTTGTGCTGAAGGTTGAGGCTGAAGATGGAGAAGAAAGTGAGGCCCCAAGTGAGAGTTCATCTGAACCTGAGCCTGTTGTACCCCGAAGCATCCCGCGAGGATCCACTTCAGGGGTAACTGAATGGACAAGAAAGTGAACTGGGAAACAGTGGGATTATTATGGGGTCAGGGGGGTACCCAGAAGGAAATATTTGGCCTGGTAACTATAATGGCCAAAAGAGGTAAAAGAAGAAAGGAACAACTTCAAATACAGTTGGGATTGCAGGGGTTGAGGGTGTAAGTTAGTTCATTCATTCATATATTGAGCATCTACTCTGTATTAGGAAACACAAATGTGGGTCAGACAGTCCTGCCTCGGAAAGTTCAGTGTGCTAAGTGCTAGACCAGGAGTAAACAAAATACTTTAGGCATATAGGGGAGGGGTGTCCAACTGCTTAGGCTTCACAGAGTAATGATAGTTCAGCTAGGTCTTGAAAGGTAAATGGAAGTTTGCCAGAAAGATTGGTTTTCCCAGAAATTGATTATGGCTACAGCATAAGGCCTGGGGTAAAGTAGTGGAGAGATTGCACAGAGAGGATAAAAGGACTAAGATTGGTAGGAGCCAACAAAGGGGTGTGTGTGTGTGTGTGTGTAATTATGGTAAAATTTGTGTAACCAGAAACTTACGGTTAAAAATGTACAGTTCAGTGGCATTTAGTGCATCACAATGTTGTGCAGCTGTCATCACTATCCATTTCCAAGACTTTTTCATCATCCCAAATAAAAATCTATACAACAAAGGTTTTTAAGTAGGAAAATAACATGGTCAGTTAGGAAAACCGGTCAATATGCTGTTGATTAAGTGACAGCTTTGGTGATCTAGGTGAGAGATCATGAGGGCCTGAATTGAGCACTGAAGGGAAAGAAGGTGGCCGGTACCGGGGGGCAGATTCAAGAGGAATATGAGAGAATTAAAGGCACTTGGGAATTGAAGGGAAGGAAGGAGTAGGAGTTTCCAGCTCAGACAGTGTTCTCAGGCGCTGAGCTTGGGACCACGGGGAGAGTGGGGAGCGCAGGAGTGGTGAGGATGAGCTGGGCAGGGGATGAGCTCACTTTCTGACACAGCATAGGAGGTGCCCGTGGGCCATGGGCTGTCCTGAGGACATCTGGTCACCATTTACAGGGTGCGGGGAAAGTAGGTTTACGGTTGTGTGCATGGAAAATAATACAATACTCAGTACATAACACAAGAATAAACTCTGTTAGCAGCATACTCACAAATACAAACCTGCCCCCCCCCCCACCCCCTGTCTATGGGACCAGTGCCTGTCTTAAGTGGAGCATTTCAGGGAGCACAAAATCCCTTAGGAATCAAGGTACATTTTTAATACAACATTTTTAAAAATCAAAATTAATTTAACAAATCTCTGATGACCAAAATGCCTAATCTTAAATAAAGATAGGAATGGTATTACTGAATTTTCCTTTGCCTCAGGCCCTAATATCTTGGCATCACTGAATGGGTCTAGAATTTGTAGAAGAGTTGATACGTAGTTGAGTTTACTAGAATATAAACTTGATGAAAAAGTAATGATGGCAGTCACACTTGATAATCAGGTATAATGACGGGACATGGGGTGAAATTACCAGCAGTGCATGTATCGAGGGTTGAGCGGAAGGCAGAAGGTTCCTGGGAAATGCCGTCAAGAACAAAATGTCAGAGGAGGGAGTGCTGGTGAAGGAATGGAAGAAAGGGGGGAGGGGTAAGGAGAGACTGCGCCCTAGGGCAGGGGTTCTAAGAAGTAAACGGGAGTCCCCTAAGTCAAGTGCATGAGGGTGTCAAGGAAGATGATCAAAGGCAGATAACAGATCTTGCCGTTTTGTGGAGGAGTAGGAGCAAAAAGTAGAGAAGTCATGGTTGAGACAAAAATTTCAGATTCTGATAGGGCAAAGGTTAGAGGAAGTGGTCCCAAAAGTAAAACTTGGGAAAGCTGTCTCCTGGGGACTTTATCTAGCCTAGAAAATTCTCCCCCTTACACTTTCCTCATTTGGTCCCCAGAAGCAGAAGCCACACTGCCGGGGCATGGCTCCCAATGGCCTACCAAATCACGTCATGGCTCCTGTTTGGAAGTGCCTGCATCTCACCAAGGACCTGTGAGACTTGGGGATTAGGGGCTAGGGGTCCGGGGGTGGTGGTGGAGTGCAGAGGATGATCTAGAAGTGGGCTGTGGGAAGGAGGGAAGGCACTCAGGGCAGAACACTGAGGGTGTTCATAAATAAATGGCACTGTTGCCCTGACTGGTGTGGCTCGGTTGGGTGTCGTCCTGTAGACCGAAAGGCCACTAGTTCTAGTCTCCATCAAGGCTCACGCCTGGGTTGTGGGCCAGGTTCCCTGTTCGGGGTGTGCTAGAGGCATCCGATCAATATACCTCTCACACATTGGTGTTTCTCTCTGTCTTTCTCCCCCTCTTCCCCTCTTTCTAAAAATAATAAAATTTTTAAAATAAAAATAAATGAACAGCAGTGCTCCAAAGGCAAGAGCTCTGGAGCTATGCTGTCCAATATGGTAGCCACTAACCACATGTGGCCATTTAAAATTGGAAGTCCAGTTTCTCTTGCTCTAGCCCCATTTCAAGTGCCCAGCTAGCAGTTCATGTACTGGGCAGATAATAGGTCACTTCCATCATCACAGAAAGTTTTATTGTGTGGCACTGCTCTAGAATTTATCTCCTTCATTAATGCTGCTTCCGTTCCTCCAGCCGAGAACAGAAGCATTCATACTGGGAGTTTGCAGAATGGATTCCTGTAGCCTGGAAGTGGCACTTGTTATCTGAACTGTAAGTTGAAGAGACATCTTTGAAGCCTTGGAGGGGGTGATACCACTGTGGATGGAAGGGTCTAGGGCAGGACCGAGGACTAGGGATTTATGATGGGAATCCTAGAATGGGAGAAACTCTTCCAGACTCAGGCTGTTGTTCTTTTGCCTTCCCCTAGGGAGGCAGCTCCCTACCTGCCCCAGGAGGAGAAGTCTCCACTGTTTTCTGTGCAACGTGAAGGACTTCCAGAAGATGGCACACTCTATCGAATAAACAGGTAAAGATGACATCACAGGGATAGCATCTCTTTTCCTGATCCTATGAGACAGAAATAGGAAGAATGAATGTTAAAAGGGATGACAGATTGGCACTGTTCTTCCCCTGATGCTGGTCCAGTTGCTCCCAAGGGTCAGAGTCCTAGGTAGATCTAGTCATTGCCTTCTGGTTTGCAGTGCTCATTGCTGCTGGCCAGACTGAGGGAAGCCAGGGAGACTGAGGGTCAAACCTGTTTATGAGGACTTACTCAGTTCATCTGGCCCTACAAAGAACACTGTAGTAACCGGAGTGCACAGCCTGACATCTCTGAAGGTGAAGGAAAGGAGGGAGGTACAAATGGTGGCTAGAAGTGTTCTCACCTATAGACTGTTCCTGATACTCTGGCCCTTGCTTAAGCCAGTTCACGCTAGCTTCTGGTGGAGTTCCCATTCTTTCCTCATTGTCTTTTTCTTTTTTCTTCATTTTTTTAGAGCTGTTCAGGTTCACAGGAAAATTTAAAAGAAGGGACAGATTTCTTATACTTCCTGCCCCTACTCATGCATAGCCTCTCCCACTGCCAACATCCCCCACCAGAGCCAATGAACCTATTCAGTTGCCGAAGCTCCACTGACACATCACAACCACTCAAAGTGCAGTTTACGTCAGGGCTCACTCGAGGGCGCGTTAAGTGGGTTTGGACACATACCTGTTAACTTGTACTCATCATTGTGACATCACAGAGTGGTGTCACTGCTCTGAAAGTCCTCTGTACTCCACCTCTTCATCCCTTTTACCCCCACCCCTGCTATCACTGATCTTTCGATTATCTCCTTAATTTTGCCTTTTCCGGAACGTCTCATAGTTGGAATCATACAGTGTTAGCCTTTTGAGATGGGCTTCTTTAACTTAGGAATATGCTTTCAAGGCCCCTGCAGGTCTTTTCATTTCTTTTTATACAAAATAATACTTCATTGATTTATCACAGTTTATTATCCATTCACCTATAAAGTTGTTATTACCTTTTGTTAATTTCTTTTTTCATCCCCTCTTTGACTTTTCTCTAGATTTAGTTCAATCACGGCACACCCAGAGCGCTGGGACGTGTCCTTCTTCACAGGGGGACCTGTCTGGGCTCTAGACTGGTGCCCAGTGCCAGAGGGGGCAGCAGCCTCCCAGTATGTGGCCCTTTTCTCCAGCCCTGACATGAATGAGACACATTCACTGAGCCAACTCCATTCGGGTCCTGGACTACTCCAGCTCTGGGGCCTTGGGACTTTGCAGCACGAAACCTGGTGAGGTGGGGCCAGGCCATTGCCATAGGAGGGTGGTTGAGGAGAGAGAAGGATGATGCTGGGCAGAGTCCGGGTTGTGGGGAAGGCTTGAGTGGAATGACATAAGGGGACACAGGCTCTGGCAGCCCTGGGCCCCTTCTTAGTACCCATTCTCCCCACATGTTTTCTCTTCTCAGCCCTGGCAACAGGGCTCACTTTGTCTATGGGATCGCTTCTGACCACGGCTGCGTCTGGGACCTTAAGTTCTGCCCCAGTGGAGCATGGGAACTTCCAGGCACCCCTCGGCAGGTACCTCCTAGTTGATTTTATAATGACCCTAGGACTCAGAGCCAGGACAAAGAGGCCCTGGGTGCTCCCAGAGTTGGAGGAACGGAGTTTGGAGGGTGGTGGGTAGCATTTTGCCAAGCAACTATATATCGTATCTTCAAAGATCAGAACCTCAAAAGTTTTCTGAGAGGCTCCTAAAGGCAGCAAGCCTCAGTGCAGATCTGGTCTCACCTTCCAGGCTCCTCTCCTGCCCCGGTTGGGTCTCTTGGCTCTGGCCTGCTCAGACGGGAAGGTGCTGCTGTTCAGTCTGCCTCATCCTGAGGCTCTGCTGGCACATCAGCCCCCAGGTGAGTAGCACAGCAAGGAGAATGGGGCTTTTGTAGTGATGGCCAGAGCTTTGTAGGGCCTGTCCATCTCCTGAAACTCCTCTAGGCCCACTCTCTAGTGCAAAGCCTTCCACAGTCACACCGCCCATTCTGATTTCACACGCTTTGTTCTTGGCCTCTTTTCAGCAGCCTGTGATTATTGTTCTTTTTGCAGACTTACAACTGCACTCTTTCAGCACGTTACCTTTATCTCCCCTCTCCTCTGTTCTCCTGTGCGTTTAGGCCTCTTTCTCTTGCTGCCACAGTTCTTTGGCTGTGTAAAGAGTTGCTAAAGGCTGAGGCTGACAGGTGGGGCTTGTCTCCCCTGCCATACTCTTCAGTCTTGTCTTCAGCCTCTCCTGCCCTCACCACCATTCACACACAGAAACCCACTCTTTTCATGGTGAAGAGGAGAAAATACAGAGCTGAAGATGAGCAAGAGGAGGAGGGAGTCAGGGAAAGGCAGCTCCTGTTTGTTGAATTTATTTGTTTTTCAATTGTACTGAGTAAAGAAGAGGGCACCCAGGATTGAACCCTGAGACAGCCCGTATTTGGTGATCTGGTGGAGGAGTGGCTTGAGGAGGGAATGGGAGGAGAGGATGTGAAGACAGGATTGATAGACAGTTCTTTCAGGAAGTTTGGCCTTGAAGGGGAACACGTGACCGGGTAAAGGCAGGGTTTTGTTTGGTTGGTGTAGACAGGAGACAGTAGTGCATGTTTACATGTGAATGTGAGAGTAACTCAGGAGGGAGAGAAAGTGAATAATGCAGGAGAAAGGACAGGTAACCAGACAGCAAAGGTGGGGGGTGATGAGAAGAGAGCAGAGTGGAGGGACTAGCCATTCTGATAGGAAGGATACTATCAGGTATAACAGAAGGAAAGAAGAAAATGAGGCAGAGAGGGGTGGGTTTGTACATTTATTTGATGGTGGAAAGATAAGAATGTAAGGGAAGGTCGTTATTGAAAGGGTGGGGTGCTGATCTAAGAGCAAGGCTAATTGGGACCTCAGTCCTCTGGATCCAGACTATCTGTTCTCTTCCTTCACAGATGCAGTGAAGCCCTCCATCTATAAGGTGAGTGAGGAACCTACTGCCTTACCTGAGGCTCCATCTTCTAGAGCCTCCCTTACTGATTCCATGAGTCTCTAACTCTTGAGAGATCTTCCTCTCCTGCTGGATTGAACACTAATTTGAGTCTTTATTCCAGAAGTAGGTATCCCTAACCCTAGTCCCATCTCTTCCATCCCTACAGGTACAATCTGTGGCAACTCTTCAGGTGGGGTCTATGCAGTTGTCAGACCCCTCGGAGTGTGGTCAGTGCCTTAGCCTGGCCTGGATGCCCACCCGGCCCCACTACCACCTGGCTGCTGGATACTATAATGGTAAAAACAAAACAAAACAAAACATAAGGAGCTGTTGCTCTTTAGGTCTTCATATATGCTTGTTTTGGGTTCTTTCCTTTTTGGTTCAGTGTTGGGCATTACATAGTTATAAATACTCCAGCAATGTAAAATAAAAATACAAAGAAGAAAGAAAAAAGGCACTAGAACTTTTCTATTCAGAAAAATAATTAAGTAGATAAACATCATGTCATGCAGTTTTCTGTGCATATATACAGATAAAAATAAATCAGATCAATCCTGACTGGTGTGGTTCAGTGGATTGAGCTCCAGCCTGTGAACCAAAAGGTTACAGGTTCGATTCCCACTCAGGGCACATGTTTGGGTTGCCCGCCAGGTCCCCAGCTAGGAGCGTGCAAGAGGCAACCTATTCATGTCTCTCTCGCACATTGATGTTTTTCTCTCTTTCTCCCTCCTTTCCCCTCTCCCTAAAAATAAATAAATAAAACTTAAAAAAAAAAGAAATGGGATCATACTCTATAAGCTATTTTAAATTAAAAAGTATTAAATTTAATTATACTTTAATTTTATAGAAAAGGCAAGTGAAAATGAAAGATTAGCTGAGCTCCCAATAAATGTTCCTTTACCACAGAGACGTTAGTTCCTTAAAGATACTTTTAAGATTGAAAGGGAAAAATAAAACATTATAAATAACATTAAGTAGTTGGAGGTATTAGGTTGGTTTTTATTTTTTTTTAATATTTTATTTTTTTTTAGGGAGAAAGAGGGAGAGAAACACAGATTGGTTGCTTCTCGCACTCCCCCAACTGGGGACGTGGCCCGCAACCCAGGCATGTGCCCTGACTGGGGGTCAACCTTTCATTTCGCACGCCAGCACTCAATCCACTGAGCCACACTAGGTTGTCATTTTTTTCTTAAAGATTTTTAATTTATTTTTAGAAAGAGGGGGAAGGAGAAAGAGAGGGAGAGAAACATCAAAGTGTGGTTGCCTCTCATGCGCCCCCTACTGGGGACCTGGCCCACAACCCAGGCATGTGCCTTGACTGGGAATCGAACCAGTGACCCTTTAGTTCTCAGGCCAGCACTCATTCCACTGAACCACACCAGCCAGGGCTAGGTTGTCATTTTTAAATAACTAGTTTATTTTTAGACATCATCAGTGGTCTTTCTGCTGGGGAGATAAGGAAATTAGTACATTTCTCTTTATTATCCCTCCCACCATCTCCTAATTCTGGTTTTGTTTTGTTTTTTGTTTTTTTGGTGATACTATTTTTACATTGTCAAGGTATATGAAACTTGATGCTGTTTTGCTATTTTAATTCCCAAAGCTATTTAAGCTTTATTTTATATTGAAATAAATAATCTCCAGTCTCTACAAGTCCTTTCATCTTCCTCCCCCTCCATTTGAATTATTTACGTTGCTGTAATTCACTGTCAGTACATTCTCTTCAAGAAAGGTTTATAGGTGCTACTTGTCCTGAGTTTATATATAAAAGAAGTTTTAGTTACACGTATTTTCCCAAAGTTTATTTATTAAATTCCATTGTTCTTTAATTTGTCTTATTTTTTATCAAAGTTACATTTTTTATTACCTTCTCCTCTGCCATCCTGGTCAGGGGTCAACTTATTTTGGGGCAGCCAAGTTAGTTTCTGTTTGTCCATTTGTTTTCTGTTCTCTATATTTTGTTGTTTTTTGGCTCCTTGCCTGTTCTCTTTGTCTTAGAGCACAGTTGGCAAACATTTCTATAAAGGGCCAGATAGTGAATATTTTATGTTATTTGGGCCATTTGGCCATTGTTGGAACTATTCAGCTCCACCACTGTGAAGTGAAAGCTACCCTACACATTAGGTAAATGAATGAACATAGCTGTGTTCCTGTCAAATTTTATTTACCAAACAGGCGGCAGGCTATATTTGGCCCAGGGGCTAAACAGCTTGACAGCCCTGTCCTAGAGGGTTTATGTTCTTTTAAAATCCCTTTATTTATTAGTGAGTAGAGGCTACTGAGTGCAGTCAACCTGTCTTTCAACTGCAGGTCTCAGACTAAAATATTACTTTTTTGTTGCTGAGAACTGGAACTAAAAATACCAGGCTGAGTCTTTAAACTATGGAGGTATGTTGATCATGATCCCCATGTGATTTCCTAAGGGATCAGATCTGTGTGTCGAAGTTAGAGAGAGTAGTTAGAGCATGGAAGAGAGAGCCTGCCTTAATACGTACACATTCTGTCCCTGCTTTAGGCATGGTGGTTTTCTGGAACCTTCTCACTAACTCGCCTCTGCAGCGAATACAGCTCTCCGACGGCTCCATGAAGCTCTACCCCTTCCAGTGTTTCCTAGCCCATGACCAGGCTGTGCGTAGTCTTCAGTGGTGCAAAGCCAACAGGTTGGAATAGAGAGTTTGTCGGGGGAGGGGCAGTTGAAGCTGGGACAAGCTGACTCTTCCACACTTCTTCAGATTTGATCTTCTCCCTCTTCTTCCATTTCTTCCACAGTCATTTCATAGTATCTGCAGGGAGCGATCGGAAAATCAAATTCTGGGACCTCCGACGACCTTATGAACCAATAAACTCTATCAAGCGCTTCTTGAGTACAGAGCTGGCCTGGCTGCCCTCCTACAATGGTGTCACTGTGGCTCAGGACAACTGCTATGCCTCGTATGACAGGGTGGAGATAGGAGAAGCTCTGGGGACAGACACTAGGGGTTGGGGTGCAAAGTGTGCCAGATTATTGTGGGGAGAGGAGGGCTGAGGGTTCTTCCATTGAGGTGTTTGAATCCTGGAAGGACATGGGGAGAAGAAATGAACCTAATCTTAGAAAAAGGAAAGTTTTGTTTTTCTCTTACAGTTATGGACTCTGTGGAATTCATTATATTGATGCTGGATACCTTGGTTACAAGGCCTACTTCACCGCTCCTCGAAAAGGCACTGTCTGGGTGAGCCCCTCTCTTTGAAACTTTCATTATGCAGGAAAATGATTAATTTACTCACCTAGTAGTGGTCAGAAAGAGGCAATAGTTTTGGATAGAAGAAGATAGATGTGTGGTAACTGTATCACCAGGGATGTGGGTTATGATAAACTCATTTTTGTTTGTGTGTGTGCCTCTTCCCCCTGAGACTGCAGTTATTACCAGCTTGCTCACAGACCTGACTGGATGAATGAATGAAATCTGTCTCTTCCTATCAGAGTCTTTCAGGATCCGACTGGCTTGGAACAATAGCTGCAGGAGACACATCCGGAGAGCTCATTGCAGCTATATTGCCTGATATGGCACTGAACCCAATAACTGTCAAGCGACCTGTAGAGCGAAGATTTGTACGTATATAAATATTTAACGACAGCACCATATGTTAGGTCCTAATCCACGACCTCCCAAATTAGTACTACAAATTAATAGTACAGTACAAATTAGTACTAGGTCTCCCAGCCATGATATTATCCCTGGGAGTCTTCATACAGAGTCGCACATAATATTCCCTACCCTAGTGCGTCTGAGTGTATGTGCGAACGTACTGCTTTCTCCAACTTTTAAGTCTTTCCTGCTCCAAACCAATTTTCTCTCTTTTACTTTTATTCTGTCTTCAGTCTTTTTTTTAAAGTATATTTTGTTGATTATGCTATTGCAGTTGTCCCATTTTCTTTCTCCTTTATTCCCCTCCACCCTGCACCACCCCTCCCTCCAGCATTCCCCTCTAGTTCATGTCCATGGGTTATACATATAAGCTCTTTGGCTTCTCCATTTCCTATACTATTCTTACCCTCCCCCTGTCTATTTTGTACCTACCATTTATGCTTCTTATTCCCTGTACCTTTTCCCCCATTCTCCCCCTCCCTCTCCCTGCTGATAACCCTCCATGTGATCTCCATTTCTGTGATTCTGTTCCTATTCTAGCAGTTAGCTTAGTTTTTGTTTTTTTTTTTTTAAGGTTCAGTTGTTGATAGTTGTGAATTTGTCATTTTACTGTTCATAGTTTTAATCTTCTTTTTCTTACATAAGTCTCTAACATTTCATATAAGGGCTTGGTGATGATGAACTCCTTTAACTTTACCTTATATTGTATCTTCAGGCTTATAGAACTCAATCTCATGGTCTCATTTCTAGCCTATATATAAAGCAGATCTGATGCCGTATCAGGATAGTCCTGAAGGTCAAGGCCACTCTTCTGCTTCATCTGGGGCCCTCAACCCTCCCAAGGCTCGAACTTATGCTGAAACGGTCAATCATCACTACTTGCTCTTTCAAGACACAGATTTGGTAAATTGTGGCCAGGGGAATAGGTGTGGCATTGGAAAAGTAGAAAACTTTAGTCCTTACATAAAAGGGAACCCTAAAGGGTCCCAGCACAAAGATGCAAAACTAAGAAGCTGCTCGCTTTCTCCTATTACACACCCCTCCCCAGAGCTCGTTCCATGGTCTGCTCCATAGAGAACCAATGCTGCGTATGCAGGAGGGAGAAGTGCACTCTCGGCTCTGCCTGGACAGGCTGCCCCTGGAGGCTATTCATAAGGTAAGAAGCTTGCCTCTCATCTTCTCCACCCTTCACTCTCATTTTCTCCCAACTCTGGGCCTGTGGTCATTAAAATGGGAGATGAAGAGGCAACCAGGCCCTGGCTGGTGTGGCTCGGTGGATTGAACACCGGCCTGCGAACCAAAGGGTCGCTGGTTCGATTCCCAGACAGGGCACATGCCTGGGTTGCTCGCCAGGCCCCCAGCAGGGGGCACTTGAGAGGCAACCACACATTGATGTTTCTCTCCCTCCCTCCCTTTCTCCTTCTAAAATAAATAAAATCTTTTTAAAAAAAAGTCAACCAGGAGGGCTAAGGAGGGAAAATGGCTCTGGCAAGCTCATTTTTAAGAGCTTACCTTGTTCATTGTCTTCTCATTCCTACCGGTCTCACCCACTCATGGTCCTATCCTTTCAGATGTGGCCCGTGTTTCTTGCTCTCACAGCTAGGACTCACCCTTAAGCACCAACCATGAGCATCTCTCTTTTGTTTTCTATTCTCTTCACAGGTGCGTTTCAGCCCAAACTTGGACTCCTATGGCTGGCTCATATCTGGGGGGCAGTCAGGGCTGGTTCGGATCCATTTTATCCGTGGACTCACCTCTCCACTGGGCCACCGTATGCAGCTTGAAAGCCAAGCCCACTTCCATGCTATGTTCCAACCATCCTCCCCTACTGAAGGGTCTGGCTTCTGTCCAACCAGCCATTTCCTTCTGCCTAGTCCCTAGTTGTGGTCTACACAGGACCCTTGCAATGTAGTCTGCCAAGAACAAATGGCCCCCATTCACAGACCATGGGAACTGGGGCCTTCTTGGACAGTGATGCTGCCAGGTCTGGACCTTTAGACCTGCCTCCCCAGGGCTCCTTAGATACCTCTCCTTCCATCGACTTCTGCTGTCATCACAGCCCCCTGTGGGCAAGGGGGCCTTGCCCTCCACAAACTCTCAAGGCTCTTTAGCCTAAAACTTTGGCTCACAAGAAACACTCAGGCCTGACCTAGGCTTGAGAGTCAAATTGCTCATATTGAGCATATTGTGAAATGGGTAAAGCTAAGTAAAGGTACTGAGTGTTTTTGAGACCACATGTGAGTGGATGTTTGGAGAACTAGAAGGGGTATCTACATGAAGGCTCCCAGCTTCCTGTTTAGAGTAACCAACATGCAAGCCCATGGGGGTGTGGGGAAGAGGTAGTAATTTATTGGACTGAAGCTGCTTATAGTACTTTAACTGAGGAACACCACAAACACACTACCAGTAGAACAGTGGCTCAGATCTTACTTGGTCCTGTTTAGGAAGTACTCCTAATCACTGGTCATCTGACCCTACTCGAACACTCCTACACAGTCAGGTGTTAAAACATCTCCCTTTATATCCAGTCAGAGTATCCTATCCCTCTGTAAGTTTTACCATGGGTATTCAGAAATCTAGTCATTCTTCTCTTTGATTGCCCTTTTAAGTATTTAAAATAGCTATCATGTGTTTCCCAAGTCTTCTCTAGATTAAATATCTTCAGTTACCTTAATCATTCTTTTACAAGTCATGATTTTTGATTCTTCATGATACTGTCACATTGTTGACTTATTAAACATGTTTAGCTACTTTATTTCAAACCTATATTTAGGAGGTGTTTAGAACCCAAGTACAGTAATTTTTTTTTTTTTTTTTTTTTTTAGATTTTATTTTTAGAGGGGAAGGGAGGGAGAAAGGGTGAGAAACATCATTGCCTCTCATACATGCCCCGACTGGGGACTGAACCTGCAACCCAGACATATGCCCTGGCCAGGAATCAAATCTGCTTTGTGAGACGATGCCCAACCAACTAAGCCACACCGGTCAGGGTGGTTCTGTGACTTTAAATGACATATAATGAAACCAGTTTTATCATAGGTGAATTGACAAACCAGAGTTAAGTTCCTGTGGCATCTTACGAGATCAACATAATGAAACAATGTTGAATGAAATGATGTTATTTGAGGACCTGCTGTATTACAGCTCATCTTGTTAAAATCCTTTTGTGGAATCCTGCAGACTCATGACCGAGACACTACTTCCTAAGCAAGGACATACCCCAGCAATGAGAAATAGGCAGACCATAGTTTTGGAATATAGATATAGAACAATCTGAGGTGTGGGGTAAGTAGTCAGATGACCTCAGAAACTTACAGAGAAAAATACGTAGCCAGCTGCTTTTGAAGGGAGTGGAGATTGGTATAGTTCTTACCTGGAACAAAGCCTTCTGGCACTCTAGAGTGATTGACCAAATATCTGGAAATAGCTTTCTGCCTCTTAAGTGTAGGGAATTTATCATCTGTCAGAAAAATCTCCTTTAAGAAAGGAATCAAGTACATTAGTTCCCTTCCTGTACAGAAGAGAGAACAGACCTGGAGGCAACGCAGACCATTAATAGGGAAGGGACCACAACCCACGTCAGTGCAAAGGAGCCAAGTATTGCACCATCCCATTGTGACCCAGCTCAGGTTGTGCCAGTTCTGGTTTTGAGCTGACTGATAGGGAAGTGCCTTCCACTGCAGGAGTTTTGCTCGCTCTACACAGCAGTCCTTTGACACAGAATTATGAAATCCCACTTTCTGTGGCAAAAAAAGATGGGACCTGGGGACCCATGCTGTTGAGGCTGTAGGTTGGTGCTGGCAACCCTGCTCTTGCTGCTGAGTGTCAGCCCCAGTCTGACCTCCAAAAGAAAATCGGGAAGATGCTTTCAGCCCTTGCTCTCTTTCTCTAGTATAAACCCCTTTCTTTCCAAGCCATTCCCTTTCTAACCTTCCTTCCCAATATATCCGCTTTATACTATTCATGGGTTTCTGCACTTTTTCTTTGTACCTTTTCTCACACTACTCCCCCCTCCAGGAGTGTCCTTTTCTAGCCTGTCCATCTAAGTCCTATTCATCATTCAAGGCCCTAGCTCAAATGTCACCTTCACCAAGGAACTTCCCAGGTATCTCCAGTAAGATTCTTCTCCCATGTGTTCCCAAGAGGGAAGGAAGAGGATAAACAAGTGTTTCTTAAGCATTTGATCTATTTCAGGTACTTTGCATATGTTAATTACAGGAGGTAGGTATTGCCCCATTTTACTTGATAAAGGTAAGATTCTGAGCAGTTAAGCAGTCTGAATAAAGTCCTATAACTAAAGAGTGGTGCTGGGATTTGAACCCAGTCAGTCTACCTTCAGAATGCAACTTTCCAACCTTCCACTTTTGGTCTTTAGTTAAAGGTTTGTAACATCAAATTCTCTTGCTTCCTTACTGTCCAGAATCTGTGACTAGATTCTCCCTGCCTTATACATATAAGAACATGGTAAATTGGGGCTTGAGCTAGCCAGATAGCCCGAAAGAATCAGATACAGCTGCCTCCTGAAGTGTGGGCTCTCTGGATAGAGTTCAACAAAGGCTGCCAGGCTGACAAATCACTGCCAAGGATCTTGTAAGATTTTCCACCCCCGTAGGGAGGATGTTGCACTATATTCACAAAATTTTAGGATGTTAGAGGTGGAAAGGGTAATTAGGAAGTTACCTAATCTGTTGGTTTACAAATACATTATGGGCCTCTTTGTTTAAAAGTGGCTATACGTATGTTTACTTACAGCCACTGTAAATACATATTTACATTGAGGTAAAGAGGAATCTAGTGATGCCCACCCTCACAGACATAAACCCGTAAAATGAGTCCAGTTTGTTAAACACATAGTCCGACCCCCTTACTTCACAGATGAGGAACCTTAAGTTCAAGTCTAGTGGTGACTGAGGCTGCCCAGCTGGCTAGTTAGGAAGCCAATACCTAAATTTCCTGAGTCATTGAACTAGTTGCTATGAGAATGACAGATATGAGCAAGACCCAATTCCACCCACTCAGGAGCCCACCACTGAGGCTAGTGAAGAACCTAGAGACAATTCAGTAGCCCGCACACACTTAACTGGCTTCTAGTTTCCAAACTGACCCCTGAGAGTGAAAACGCAAGATCTTGGCCAGTTCCGGGGCGCGGGAACTGCAGGGGTCTACCAAGGCTGAGAAGCAGCGGGGAAAGGGGCGGAAGGAGGGGTCGGACCAAGGTGGGGAGAATGACAGGCGGCGCGCACACCAAGGTCCGGCTTAGTCAACTTGGAAAAAGGGTTGCTCGCCCGGAGCTGAGCCGCTCACCACGAGTATTAGTGGCTTAGTGACGAATCAGTCCACTCCCATTCCTGTTCTGGCTTCCGGGAGAAGCCTGGCCAGCTATGCGGAAGGGGCGGGGCTCACGGCGGAAGTCCTTCCACCCGCTCAGGTCACGTGGGAGTGGCTGGTCCTGCGCCCAGGTGAGTATCTCCGGGTCCGCTATGAGTGGCTCAAATTTCCGCGCGACACAGACTCCCACGTTGCGTGTGATAATTCCAGACCTAGAAGTGACAGGTTCTATTCCTGGTGTGGAGTCGGACTCAGGAAAAATGCGAGCTGGTTCCAACTAAGTCTGAATCGGAACCAACCAGGCTCTGGGTGCAAGCCAGAGCAAACCCGTCTTCACAACAGCGCCTCGTCGGGACCAAAGCCCCTAGGTAGCCCAGCTTCAGGGTTTGGGGTGGGTTGGCAGGTGGCTGCCACCGGGATTCTGTAATCACCCAGTCTTCCTCTTTTACCCGATTGTCTCTGGCCACCCCTGTGACAGGAAGCTGTCCAGGAAGCATCCTTCCTGAGGCCCTAGAGGACAGACGTACTGAAAGCAGGAGAGGGACAGGGAATGGGCACAAGGGAAAGTCCAACGTCTCTTTAATTGTGGGGAGGGGCAGTGGGGGTGAACCCCTCTCCTCTTGGCTTGACAGGAAGCATGGCACTCTGGCGGGCATACCAGCGGGCGTTGACTGCTCACCCATGGAAAGTGCAGGTCCTGACAGCTGGTGAGTGTCCCTCTGGGACCTGAGTGGGACCAGAGTAGGCTACCTTGGAAAGCAGAAGCTTGCCCCACCACACCTCCCTCACTTTTTGCTTCTATTCATCCCCCTTGAAGAGTTGCCTGTCTTCAGTCTGTTTTGGAAGGTGCGTCCCCTTAAGAAAAGGTATATGCATAGCTGTAAAGTAGGATCTGAAAGTTCTCAAAAAGCTGAGTGGTCATCCCTTCAGGATAAAGGTATTGCTTACCTTAGAAAACTAATCATAACAAATAGTTCCTCTAACATTTTATAGCACACAAATCACATTCACACACATTGTCTCATATGGTCCCCTCAAAGGTCTGTGAGCTAGGACTACTTGAGTCCCCATTAGATTACACACCAAGTGCTGGAATCAAGATTCTTACCCCACTTTATTTTTCTTAGTATTTTTCATTGTGAAATACATCCTAACATACAAAAAATAATTAAGGCATATGCCTTGACCAGTGTGGCTCGGTTGGACCCTGGCTGGCCAGCAAAGAAAAAGGTTGCCAGTTCTATTCCTGGTCAGGGCACATACCTGGGTTGCAGGTTTGCTCTCCAGTCAGGGTGCCTATGAGAGGCAACCAATCGGTTTCTGTCTTACATCTCTGTTTCTCTCCCTCTCTTTCTCCCTCCCTTCCCTGCTATCTAAAAGTAAAGAAAAGTCTTTACAAAAAGACATATATGTACAGTTTTAATAGTATTAAAAGTGAATATTCCTGTATGAGTATCCAACTTTGAGATCCCTTGTGCACCTGCCCGTAATTCATACCCTCAAGAGATAACCACTTTCCTGAGTTTTTGTTTATATCATTCTTTTGCTTTGCTTATGGTTTTACTACCTGCGTATGTTTCCCCAAACACTATACTAATCAAGGATTTATTTTTACTCCAAATCCAGTGATTGAGTAGCAACCTCACAGAGGTAACCCAGTGACTTACCTGCATTTGTTACCACTTTCATTTTGTAGATTAGCTGATGTGAGAAGGGATGGCACAGAGACGAATAAGTTTTGTGGGGGGAGTTTTATAAGGAGTACGACTACTGGGCTGTGCAAAAATGATCAGGTTAGGATAGGGTCTTCCCTATATTTAGAGAAAGGGAACTGGATTCTCATGAGGACCACAGGCTTTCTGGAAGGAAGTCTGTTGGGAGGGGTGGGCACTGAAAGCCAGAGTGAAGCAGTGGCCCTATAACTGGAGTCGCCCCACATCAGCACTGGAAACCTCGTTGGGTGACTGGCCAAAAGGTGGACCCCTGTCCCCCTCCCTGGGCCCTTCTCCAATCGCCTGTGCCCAGCCACCCTATGTCCTGTCCTCTGAGTGTCCGTCAGCCTGCATGACTCACCTGGCTACGTGTGTGGTGACTCATGCTGGACTGTGTGGCTATGATGGGAACTGACACGCTGGGCCCTTTGCCCAGCCTCAGATTCCCTCAGGGCTCCTAACTGCCTGGAGGAAGTTTCCCCCTCATGGCCATCAAGACTAGGGAGGGGAGGACAGTCCTTGTGTTTCCCTACTCAAGGCACCTGCAGCCAACGAGTGCAGGGGTTTTGAGCTCCAAGGGGCCCAAGTGCAGATGCGCAGCTGAACTGAGGTGCTTGGCTCTCAGTGCTAGGGCCCTGTGGCTCCGCACACGCAGGCTTCCTGAGTCTGTGCTGACAGCTCAGCTCAGCCCTGAAGCAACCTCTAGGAAGCGCTTTTCTCAGACTTTTCCAAACCTTTCAGACGTTGTCTTCCCTGATGCTCAGTGTATTTGGATCAAACTAAAAATAAAGGGAGGAGGTGGACATTGCTCACTAAGCTTTTTTTAGATCCCAGCACAGTAGATCCTAAAGGTACTGGGGTAGATCATCACACTGGAAAGGAGAACAGATTTCTGACTTGGAGTCAGAAGACCAAGATTTGAATCTCAGAGCCATGTCAGTTAGTAGTAGCCACACGAACAAGTCGATAAATCTCTGAGCCTCAGTGTCTTGTAGAACTTGAGTTTAGTTATATGACCTCACAGAGTCAGTGCAGGGATTATCTCTGAAAAGGCTTTAGAGATTTAAAAATATTAGGCTCCAGGGGTTGGCCTAGAGTATTCTACAGTATTGGCAAACCAGGCACAGCAAGCTATTCTTTTTATAAAGGTGTTTGTTTTACTTGCCATAAATCTGAATGGGAGCCCTGGCTGGGTAGCTCGGTTGGTTAGAGCTTCGTCCCAAGATGCCAAGGTTGTGGGTCCGATCCCCAGTCAGGGCACATATAAGACTCAATTAGTGAATGCATAAGTGAAACAACAACAAATAGATGTGTCTCTTCTCTCTCTCAAAATCAATAAATAAAAAACAATCTGAAACATGGCCAACTGTCTTAGCCTTGGTACTCCAAAAAAGCAGAGCCTGAAGCTTCTGGGTATTTTGGAAGGGAGTAGGAAGGACTCCCATGGGAGGAAGAGAGGTAATATAAGTATATATTAGTCAAGTGGACACTGCTTAGGGAACCTGCCTGCTTAGTTCCTTAGAACTGACTGAGAAGCTCTCTGAAATGCCTCTTAGGACTACACAGGTGAAGAGTGCTTTCTGCCATCCCATGTTGGTCAAAGGTTTGCCACGTGGGCTGTTAATGCCCACATGCTATGAGATTGCACATGCACAGTCTCCAAGTAAAGCGTCAACAGGGCAGCCCCAGGTGTGGCATAGACCAGAGGCAAGAGTCTGTTAGTGCCTCAAGTAAGAGATGAGTGAATCAAGGAGATCTGAAATGATTCAAAAGAAGTATCTGGTGCACTCAGTTGGGCCCAAGCCTGTGTCAGTAACAGGGTAACCTGGAGAAGGTCAGCTGTGTGTTTGGCAGAATTTGAGTCAGCCTTCTCCCATCCTTTCTTGAGGGTCTTTCCAGTCTTCAGTGGGCCCAGGGCCCTGCACCATCCCTTTTAGGCCACCCTGGTCCTGCTGTGGGAGTAGCTGACCTTCCGCAGACACTGGTTTCCCTGGAGTCCAAATTAAGCCAGGATGTAAGGGCTCATTCAGTCTAGCCTGATGTTACAGAGAAGGACACGGGCAAGGGGGATGACCTGCACTGAGGTCTCACGTTGTCAGTGGTAGAGCTGGCGTTCGAACCTAGGCACTTGCCAATGCGCTGCCCTGCACTTGAGACTACTGGGGGCTCAGAATGCTGAGTGTAGCCGCAACTGGGCTGGGCTTAGGCACCTGACAGGTACAGACACCTCCTTTTTGTCTCACCTTCTGGCAGGGCATATCCAGGCCAGAAATGGGGAGGGCAGTCAGACCAGTCCCAGAGGATGCACTCTCTTTCACTGTGGGGCCTCAGCTTCCTCTGGCCTCTGCCAGACCAAGCCCCCATGCCAGGCAGCTATTAAGTTGTTGGAGGCTTCTGGGGGGGAATGAGTCAACAGCACCGCTGGCCCCATGCCAGCAGCTACACCTGACAACCCAGGGCTCCTGTACTCAAGGACACGCTTTCTGCCCTTCATTCTAGCTTTTTGCCCCTCAGCCTGTTCTCTTCCATTAACACTTTATCTTCTTGCATCTAAGACTCTACGCACAAAAGTCAGGAGAGGAACAAAATAGGTGAAAGAGGAAACTTACTCCCACCTGTGCCTAGGAAGAGGATGTGGAAGTTGGCAGGGAGGGGGGCAGTTCCTAATTACATCTGTGCTCAGAGGCAGGCTTTTGCCCAACCCGCCCCCACTCTGTTGAATCCGGTGGTGAGTGACGGCATGAGAACTGGCACCTACCCAGGGGTATGATGTCACGCCCGCGCCAACGTCTACTGCTGGGCTCTGCGCCCAGCCTGGCATTGGGGCATCACTGCCCAGCAGCCCCTCACCCCGCCCCATCAGGCCTCTGCAGGCCTCCAGCTCCAACCGCTGGAAACAGTCCAAGGAAAGGGGAGCCAGAGCATTGGGAGACCCAGACCAACCAAATATGCCTAGGAGGACTCCCGGAACCTGGGGCGGGGAAGACGCAGTAAAGATCTGAATGTCGGCCTTTCCTGCTCAAACAATCACTTGGGCCAGAAATGCAGGCCTTGCTCTATACTGGGACCAAAGCCATAGGCCACTCTGGAGTTGCTGAGGCCCAGGGGCCTGATAATTTGCGGGCAGAGGAGGAACCTCTAGGTCCTGTTCTGTCTGAAGTGGACAGAACTGGCGTGGCTGCAGAGCTACCCACCACCGACTCCTCCTGCTGGTGCCCTTTCACTCAGTATCTCAGGCTTGATGTGTGTGCGTGGTTGCAGGCCTGAAACCTATCTTCCTCAAAGGCTGCAGGCTTCCGGGGTAACAGGACCGGAAGCTGGGGCTTGGGTTCTCCTTCCTGCTCTGCCTTGAGCTTGTGCGGCAGCTGGCCAGCATGGAGAATGAGAACACACGCCTCTCTCTCTGACTGCTTCTTTCCCAGGAGTATTGCTGCTTGAATTCCCCACGAGTGACAAGGAACAGAGGTGGTCTCATATTTTGGGGAATGAAATAGAAGTGCCTCTGATACACAGGCTTTTGGGACCTAGTTTAGGCAGGAACCCCTGTGAGCAGCAGCCACAGGAGCCTCCTGGCACCCTCTGGCCGCCAAGCCCAAGTTTCAGCCTATTTTGGGAGCTCCCTGGCCTCCTGTCCCTCCTGGAGGGAAGGCCTGGCGCGGCCCAAGCTCCACTTCGTAGGAAGCCCCACTTCTCCCAGACGTTAAGTAGAGGTGTGACTGCCTACCTCCCAGACCTTTTGTGAGGATCAAATGTGTGAGAGCCCTTTTTAAAAAAAAAAAAGATTTTATTTTTAGAGAGAGGGGAAGGGAGGGAGAAAGAGGGGAAGAGAAACGTTTGTTGGTTGCTTCTCATACGCACACCAACCCAGGGCTCAACCCACAACCCAGGCCCTGGGATGTGCCCTGATTGGGAACTAGCGACCTTTCCCTTTGTCGGGACAGTGCCCAACCAACGAGCCACACCAGCCAGGGCTGTGAGAGCCCTTTGTTTGGTAAACTCTAAACATCTTGCTAAAGTAGAATGTCAAACTGTTAGTCTTTCCATTGAACAAATGCCTGCCTTTCTGTCCCACCCTCCTGGGCTGGGACTTCTCAGGGTTGTTCTACCTTGGTGCATGGCCACAGCAGCCCCCCCCCCCCCCCCCCCCCGCTGCCCAACCAGGAGTGCAGCTGGTGACCCTACGTTGTCAGGGAGGGGGCTAGGGAGCTGAGTGTTAACTAGGGGAGTGAGCCTTCAGTCCCGCTGGTCCTCATACCTTGAGCCTGACATGCGGGCCTCTGGGCTAGACTTCGCACTAGACTTGGAGCTGTTTGCGTCCTTGCCCAGAGTAGTCCTGTGGCTTAGGGCAGCCCATTTGACATTTTTCCTTGGTTAATTTTCTGAGCCCCTGCCGGGGGCTCGGTTAGGTGTGGCCGGGGATGAGAGAACAAAGATATCTAGGATTCTGCCCTTGTACCCTGGGAGGCTGTGACCAGCCGTGCTCGGGAGAACCTCCACCACTGCAGCAGTTTCTGGGAGAGGAGAGGCAGGGCTGCCTTGATGGGTGTGCCTGGGGTCCCAGCGTTACTCCCTGGCTGGCCATGCCAGCAGCAGAGGCCAGCAGCCTAAGTCACCTACAGGTGTCCCAGCTCTAGCTCTCAGCCTGGCATGGCTGCCTGGGATGCGCCTGCCCAGGGGCAGGCCTGTGCAGAGCCGTGGGGGAGGGGCAGTGAGTGTGCAGCCAGCACGGACGTCACAGCCAGCTCCAGGCCGAGGAAAGGGGTTGGAGGATGTGTTTGCCCAGTGCTAATTGAGGGCACAGTGACAGTGGTGGCTGTGGGGCTAGAGGGGGACTCTCATTATTCAGGGAGATAGAAGGCGAGTCGGAGATCACACGGTCACTCCCCAGCAGCCCTATATATGAGTGTACTTGCTAGAAACCATCACGCCACCATAACTGACGAGGGCTCTGTAAATAGTGGTGATTTCAGTCTTGGTTTCTGGGAGTGGGTGTCTGACGAGGGCTGCTTCGAGCTGGGTGCCTGCAAGTGAGGGAGGGGAAGCGGGTGCAAAGGCTGGGGGGAAATGGGGCTATACTAGCCATTGCCAGCCGGCTGGAGATTGTGAATGGGGAAGCGGGTTTACCTGACTCCTCGCTGTGGGGACTCTTATCAGCTCGTCCTCCTAACTGGGACCATTTGAACGCTCATGTTTTAGAAAAAGATATTCTTGCTGTTCTCCACAATTAGAGACCCCAAGATCAAGGTGAAGGACATTGGCTAGGGTCTTGTCTCTGGCTGGGACAGGGGAAACAGGGTTCCTTATCATTCCACACATGACCTGTTCTGGGTGTGGTGTCCTGGAAAGAATACTGTCTAGGAAATCAAACCACCAGGTTTTTGCCTTGACTCTGCCACTCAGTCATACCTCTGAGCTACCTGGAAGGCCTTTCCAATGCTGACAGGCTGCGGTTCTCAGCCCCTGGCACCTCCGATTCTCCTTCCGCTAGCTTTAGGTTTGGCCTCTAACTTCCCTTGATTGCTCAATGCAGAGTTCTTGGGCCCTGGCCTGCTCACGGCTTCTCATCCCAGCTTCTGACAGGACACACATGAGGTGGCACTGCCCTTGGGAGAGGAGAGTTTTGAAGCAGCAGCAAGGGACTGGCTATTTGCCCCAGAACTGAGCCCTTGGGCCCGGAGTGCCAAAGCCTCATTCAGTCACCAGACTTCTCTCCCTCCTTGGAGTGGCAGCCCATCCTGGGAGGTATCCTGACAACATCCTGTACCCTGCACAGGGTCCCTGATGGGCCTGGGTGACATTATCTCACAGCAGCTGGTGGAGAGGCGAGGTCTGCAGAAACACCAGATTGGTCGGACCCTGACCATGGCCTCTCTGGGCTGTGGCTTTGTGGTAAGTTCCGCCTGCAGCGGGGCTGCCGGCAGATCGGACAGTGGTCTGCTTCCCTTGGCCTCTCACAGATCTAAGCCAACCTGAGTGTATGTTTGCCCTGGATTTGGTGTCTAATGCTTGGGGAAGGAGCTTGGTGATGTAAAGCCCATCTGCTCCCCTCCTGCATCCCTGCTCCCCTCCCTGGGGTTTGCTTTCAGGGCCCTGTGGTTGGAGGCTGGTACAGGGTTCTGGACCGGCTCATCCCCGGCACCACCAAGGTGGATGCTCTGAAGAAGATGTTGTTGGATCAGGTGAGCAGAAGGAAAGGGAAGCTGGGAAGGGAGAGCTGCCTTAGGGGAGAGTGGGGCTTAGGTGCTCACGGCACTTTAATTTCTCTTCCCTAGGGTGGCTTCGCCCCGTGTTTTCTAGGCTGTTTCCTCCCACTGGTAGGGGCACTCAATGGACTGTCAGCCCAGGAAAATTGGGCCAAACTCCAGCGGGTGAGCTGGGCAGTTTGGGGAAGATCTTGGGCTGTCCAACTGGCATGCCCAGGGGAGTGAGGCAGGCTTCTTGGGGGTGAGACAGGTGGGTGTGCAGGTGGAGTCCCGGGCTCTGGAGCAGAGGGCTGCGGGAGGCGTGGCGCAGGAGTGTGTTCTTTCACCAGAAGTCTACGTGACAGTGGGACTGGGAGGTGGAGGCTGCTCGGGCGTGCGAGTGTTCACTGGTCCCTTCTCTGTCTCCTCAGGATTATCCTGATGCCCTCGTCACCAACTACTATGTAAGAGGGGACACCTCTGCTGCCTGCTGCCTGCTTCCTTGAGTCCAGAGTGCCCAGGGATTGGGGGTCCTCTTGACATAGGAATCCCGGTAGTTGGGATGACACCCTCACTCCCAGTGTGGGCGGCACACTCAGGGAAGCGCTCCCCCAGTTGTTCAACTTGACTTTGTTTACAAGGTTGGAAGAAGACAGGCAAGGCAGTGAGTCTGGGCGTGGGTGATGGAGGCAGCCCCCCAACATTTACCTTCTCTCTCTCGTAGCTCTGGCCTGCTGTGCAGCTAGCCAACTTCTACCTGGTTCCCCTTTATTACAGGTATGACAGTTCCCTATCCCACCCTTCAAGGGAGAACCACCCTATGAACAGTTGTAGATAAAGTGATTCTCACTCTACCTTGAGCTACTTTAGACAACCCCAGAACACTCTGCCCTGATCAGAACCTCTTACTACAGAACCTGTCCCAGAGCATCTGCCCACTGACCCGCATTCATCTTCCTGGGGAGGATCCTGCTCCTCAGCCATTGGCTCCGGCCCACCAGAGCTCTCCCCCCTTGCTGCAGGGACAGTGCCTAGGGCGCCGCAGCCTAGACTAGACAGAAAGGTAGACCAAAGAGCCATGTAGGTCAGGTTAGTCCACTGCAAAGTACAGTGGTACCTTGGTGCCCCTTGTTAATTGGTTCCGGAACTCGTGAGGAGTGCTGCTGTCTAAAAGTTCCAAGCAAGTGACAAGTGAGAAAGGATTTTCTCTTGGCAGGGCAGTGTCGTGAGTCATACAAGTTCTAGCAGGTGTGACAAGTCCCAAGCAAGCGCTGAGTACTGAGACATTTTTTTCTCATCAAAATATGACAGGTACAGGGTTTGACAAGTTCTGAAGCCGATGAGTACCAGGGTATGACTGTATTATTTTACCCTAATAATGAAGGTGGTTGATGAAACTGCAATAAAAAATATAGTAGAATTCAAGAAAAATAGTTAAATTTATGGGAAGTGAGGGGCGTTTGGGAACAGGGAAAAATAGGAAACTCTTCAGAAAGGACATGGTCAGAATGGACATGAATAGCATAGCTAAAAGGAATATAGACTTATGAACCAAATTTTAAACATTAGGGTTCTTATAACAGTCTTTTAAACTAAAGCGAGATAAAATAAAGAGAGGAAGGTATTATCTTCCATGGCAGACAGTACATTTTTGAAGATGAGATCTTCTCAGCTGGTACAAGATGGACCGATATGTGTATTAAGAGGGAGCCTGGAGAGGGGCATGAGTAGGAGCCGGGCAAGGCCAGAGGGCGGCTGAGGGGCTGAGGGTATTTCACTTTGAAGCTCGTGCCCAGGACACAGAGCTCTAGGACGATAGCACCAGAGCCCGAGCAGGTTGTCCTCTGGCCTGAGAGCTGCACGTCCCTGCCCAGGGGGCTGGAGGAAGGAGATCTTCATCTGGATGTTCTCAGAGATAACCCTTTTCTATTCCGCTCTCCTCTCTCTCCCCCTTGGCTTTCTCTTTGTCCATCCTCTTCTTCACCATGCCATTCCTGCCCCGTAGGTTGGCTGTTGTCCAGTGTGTTGCCGTCATCTGGAACTCCTACCTGTCCTGGAAGGCACATCGGCTCTGAACTTGCCTCATTCCACTGCTTCTGCCTTGTAGTGATGCAGCTCGACTCTGGGGTGGCCAGACGACCTCCTCCAAACGGGCACATCAGTTTCCATGGGGTTCAGTTGCTGGTCAGAATGGGATCGGCCCTATGAAGTGGCCCATTTCACTCTAAAGTGTAAACTTGAGTCTTTTTGAATTCACTAAAGTCTTTAGAACGGCCTCACGCCCAGCACGCAGCAGGCATTCCATAAATATCTGTAGAACCATCTAACCTTGGCAACTTCAGCTTATTCCCACACCTGGCAAATGCTGTCCCCCGCTCTCCGTAGATACATTGGTTTCTCCAACCATCCCCGGCCCCAGTTCTTTGTGGCTGCAGTTCTTTGGGGACCCCCTCAGACTCTGTATGTGGCACTCCTGTAACTGTGTCGTAAAAATGGAACCTGGAACCTGCAGGGGTAATGAGTAAGACCCAACAGAAGAATCCTGGGGAGTCAAACTTTCTAGAGATGGAGAGAAGCCTAGAGACCACCGAGCCCAATCTTTTACAGATGAGGACACTGAGGTCCACAGAAGTGAGGTGGCCTGTGCACTCTGCAGGTTAGTGGCAGAATAGGAACTTCAGCCCACATCCTATGGGGTGAACTTTTGTACAACCCCCAAATTCATATGGTGAAAAACCTAAAGTTTAAGGTGATAGTATTAGGAAGGGGGACCTTTAGGGGTGATTAGGCCACGAGGGCAGAGCCTTCATGGAATCAGGACCGCTGGAGAAGATGCCCTGTGAGGACACAGCAAGAAAGTGCCATTTGTGAGCCATTAAGCTGGTCTTCACCAGACACCGAATCTGCTGGCGCTGTGATCTTGGGCTGCCCAGCCTCCCGAACTGTGAGAAATAAATGTTTCTAAGCCACCCAGTTTATGGGGTGTTTTTTGTTGTTACAGAACCTCAAATGGACTAGAACACCCTGTTTCCTTTCTACCAAGTGATCTTAACCCAGAGGGCATAGGTACAGGAATACTGCAGCTGTGATTCCCAGGAGAAAAATTACCTTGGCTAAACTGTCACTTCGGGGCAAATTCAGAAGCAGATGGACCAGCTTTTTGTGGTCCGAAAGCACTCAGGTCAGAACCCCCCCTTTTTTGGTACCCCAGTCAGACAGCCCTAGAATTTAGATCCTGGGGCTGGAATAAGACCAAGATCCCTGGCCAGCTCAGCCCGCCTCGGCTGCCTCCTGGGTGGGTGTTCTGGTGATGGCCGTGTGCCAGCTGTGCTGTCCTGCCGGCCTCCGTTTACGGAACTGGTGACTGGGGCACGCGAGTGGGTCTGGGCAGCGCCGCCGGCCCCTCTGCAGGCACGGGGCAGGGTCAGCACCACGGACAGCCCCACCATCGGGCCACCCTCTCCCGTGCCAGAGAAGACTGGCCATCAGACGAGTCAGGTCTCGGCCCTGGTCCCTGCCGACTGCTCTGAGCAGTGAAGGACTCTCATGGCTCCGAGAGCGATCTTTACGCCCCGCCTGCTCCTTGCTCACTGGTGTCCGCTGTCGCTTCCAACGCAAGCCCCAGAGACGCGCCCCTCGGGGTCTCGCTGCCCCCTGGACTCGAAGCCGCGGCCGTCATTGCTCTACAGTCAGTGCCCGTTCCTCGCTGACGTCAGTCGGAGCTGTCCTAGCGCTATATAAGGCTGGCGGCAGTCCCGGGACAGACCCCGTGTTTCCCAAGGCACCCTCAGCCCGCCCCGAGGGACAGATTGGAGCTCCGTCCCGGCCTCTGCAGACGCTCTTCCCGCAACCTGTGAGTGGCTCCGAGCGCCCGCCCGGCTCCACCAGCGCCAGGACTCGGCACTCCGCTCACCCACCGGACAGTTGGGAGGGAGGGAAAGAGGAAAGGGCGGCACAGCACTGGGTAGCGGCTGGGGCTGCAGGGAAGGTTGTGGGCACCGGGCGGCAGCCGAAGGGGACCGGCGGGGACGCTGGACGTGCGCGGGAAGGGGAATGGCGCCAACTGCGACTGCTCCAAGCGCACCTCACCCTGCGCTCCCCCTGTGTGTCCAGGGCCGGTGGCACCATGAGGCTGGCCGGACGTGCGGCGCTGCTGGCGGCGTTGCTGCTCCTGGCACAGCTGCGCCCGGGGAGCAGCCAGTGGAGCCCGGAGGAGGCGGCGGCCAGGGTCCAGGACCCGAGTCTGCGCTGGAGCCCCGGGGCTCGGAACCAGGGTGGTGGAGCCCGCGCGCTCCTCTTGCTGTTGGCCGAGCGCTTCCCCCGCCGCCCAGGGACGGGTGGATGGGGATCCAGGACCTCAGGCGAGCGGCCGCGACGGGACGACCCTCCACTGTCCATTGACCTCACCTTCCACCTGCTGCGGACCCTGCTGGAGCTGGCGCGGACTCAGAGCCAGAGGGAGCGCGCAGAACAGAACCGCATCCTATTCGACTCGGTGGGCAAGTGACCCGCGGGGCCTGGGGCCCCGAAAACCTCGACCCCCACCCCCCACCCCCGGGCTGGCACCTGCTCAACCGGAACTGATCCAGTCCCGCGGGGCTGGACCGGCCCGGGAATCCCTTGAGCACACCCTGCGTTACTAGTTTTTAATAAAAGTGCTGAAGAGCCTTTGGCCTCTGTTGTGGGGGCGCGGGGAACTTTCCACAGCAGGGTGGGAACTCATGGGAAAGTGGGCCTCCCAGGACGGCGGGAGGGAACCAGGGCTGCAGGAGAAGCAGGGTCCTGTGTCCCCATGTCCCTATGTCCCCCACCAACTCAAGTCCTGATCCCTCCACACCACCCCCTACTCTTTGCCCTTGGCACTGGACTCGGTATCGGTGCCTGATATCAAGGAGATGCCCACAGGGGTTCATTCCACTTCCGTCCCCCCCCAACTGGCCCCAGATCCAGAGGAGGGAGGGATAGTGATGGGGTGGCCTCTGAAGCCGAGGCTGAGAGAGCGAGCAGTGAAGGACGCTGCGGGTTGGGGTGCGTCAGCCCTTTATTGAGCTTTCCCCGCTGAACTGAGGGGCGCGGTGGTCTCTGCGAAGATCCTCCAGGACCGGAGCGCGGGCCCCCCGACAGGGGGAGGGTCAGTGCAGACCTGTCCTCAGGAAGGAAAGCTGCAGTGGGTTGGGGCTCCACAGGAATAAGGCAACTCCAAAGCCTAGCTCACTCCTTTCCCCAGCCACGTGGGTGTCTCCTCTACTTCCCCACCCACCTTGGTCTCTAAAAACACCAGAGGAATGACTGGTGGGAAAGGAAAGTGTCCTTTTGCACGGGCGCTAGGGTCGCTCCCCTCCTGCTCGGGGTTGGGAGGCACTTAAAAGGATTAGGGGCTACAAGCGAGCCCTGGTTGTGCAGGGAAGGCAATGGCCAGAGGAAGGGACAGGGGCGCATTGGCCAGGCCAGCTGTGCCCCTGGGGCCACACTCACCCTCCAGCCGCTCTTCTTCTGGCCCTGCGCTGCCCTCCTCGCCGTCAAACACCACCTCCTCATCCTCTTCCTCCCCGGAAGCGCCTGGGCGGAAGGAAGACCCCCGTGAGGTGGTGTCCCTGCTTCTCTGGCCATCAAGTCTCACCCGTCCCTACCCCCACCCCGCCCCCCACCCCAAAGGGTCTGGACACCCAGTCGCAGCGGCCCGCAGCCCCTCCCTGGCTCCCTCACCTGGCTGGAAGTCGATGGTCCTCAGCATTTCCGCCACGTGCTCCACGCTTACAGTGAATTGCTCCATGCTTTCATAGCCTGGCTCTGGCCGTCCTGCCAGTTCCACCTTTGACATTGCCCCGACCCTGCAGCAGCGGCAGGATCATCTGGAAATGGCCTACCACCCCTCCCCCAATCCCCACCCCTCCCCCGCGGTGGTGAAGCCCGCACAGCCCCTTCCTTAGCCTCCGTGCCCCGCCTACTCACTTATTGATCAGCTCCTTGGCCTGCTGTAGGGAGGAAAGGAGGGTGAGAGTAAGCCTTGTGCCAACCTCTGGCTACGTTCCATTTCCGATGCCCACCAAAGTCCCCTGCGAGGTAGGTTGGGGCTGGGGAGAGGCATATCCCAAGTCTTAAGGAGAAAAGGGACTCAGAGGGGGTTGACTTGCCCAAGGCCATGGGGCAAGTAGGTGCCAGAGATTAGCCTTGAGTCCAAGTCTCCAGGTGCCAAGGCCCCCAATCTAGCCACTATGTAGCCTGCCACCCACCTCCCAGGGCTCACCTGCAGATACAGCGCCATCTGCGGCTCCTCCATGGACTGGATGGCAGACTCCACGAGCTTAGAGGAGGCTTCCAGGTGGTCTCCGTACTGGCGGATGAGGCCCCTGACGCGCTGCAGCTTCTGTTCCTGCTCCCGAGCCAGCGCCTGCAGCAGCTCCCCCTTCCGCTCCTCCAGCACCGCACACAGGGTCTCAAACCTCTGGTTTAGCAGCTGCTTCTGCCGCCGGCTGTTGTCCTGAAAGACGGGGAGTGATGATGAGACCTCACAGGTAGGAGAGCACCAGCAGCTTGTCCCACTCCCCATTTAGGACGAGTCACAAGAAGCCAAGAAGAAAAGTGACCTGTCAGTCACACCACAAATTAGTGGCAGAGCCAAAACTCCAGCCGAGGGCTACTGATTCCCAGATCTTTTCAGAAATAACAGCAACACAATCTTTTTTAAGATACAATGGACATATAGCATCATGTAAGTTTCAGGGGTACAGTGTAATGACTCAATATTTGCATATTCTGTGAAATGATCACCACATCTGTCTAGTTAACATCGTCACCACACATAGTTATCGTTTTTTATCATGTGATGAGAACTTTTCAGATCCACTCTCAGCAAACAACAATATTTTAAAGCAGCCTCGGGAATGCCGTCTACAACTCTGGGCCTGGTTTTTACTTGCTTCTTTAGAACTAAGTGATCGTGTTTAGTTCTCAAAATGATTCAGAAAGGTAGGCACCATATCTTTCTCCTTATCACTGTTTTATGTAGTTAAAAACAAACAAAACCAAAGCCCAGAGAAGTTAAGTAACTAGGCCAAAGTCACAGAGCTAGTGAGGGGCAGAGCTGAGACTCAAATCTAGCAGCCTGGCTGAGCCCATCCCACTACTTGTGACCCACCTCTAAGAGCCCGGAAACTTCCCTCCCTCTCATCCCAGGCTTACCTCGATGGTCTGGCACACCTCCTCCATCTGTGTGATCACGGCTTGCACACGGTCATTGCCTGCCACCAGCATCGCGATGCCATCACTGAGCTCACTCTGCCACATACACAGGCCTGCACTTAGGGCTGGAGGACCTGGTCGGGAGGTGCACCCCTCCCACTGCAGCCGGGGCTGCCTAGGCCCCCTCCACCCCATCTTCAGGGCATCACCAGAGATCTAGTGGGCGTGGGACCATCCAAGAAGTGTGGAAGTACATTCTGTGGGTTCTGGAAGGTCAAGAGAGGACGTCCTCTACCACCAAAAGATACATTCACCAAATACCCACCATGTACCAGGCACTGGGCTAGATGCTTTATCTGTAGATTCGTGCCTTCCATCAGTTCTGAAAAACTCTTCATGGTTGTCTGTTAGGGTAGCACTCCCTCTTTCCCTCTCTCTATGTTCTCGCTGTGTGGCTCAGATTAGGTATATGTTAGACCTCCCCCTCCCCCAGGGCTGCTTTCTAGGCTTTTTTTTTCAGTCTGCTCTTCCTGCTCACTAATTCTCTCTTCCGAGAAACCTCTCATTTAATTTATCCTTTGAATGTTTTATTTCAACAACTGTATTGTCTTTTCAAAAGTTCTATTTGAGTCTTTGTCAAATCTGCATTTTTGATAGTCTAGGATTGCTTATTTTATTAATTCCATATTTTAGAGCATTTTATACACAGTGACTTTCTATTCTTTAATAGTTTCAATACCTGAATTTCTTGGAGGTCTAAATCTGTAATTTTTGTTCCTTCTGACTTCAGTAATGGGGTACATTTCTTTGTGGATCTTCAACTGTGAGCTAATCTCTTGTTCTTAATCTAAGGGAAGCCCAAGGGTTTAAACTAAGGTTTAGTGTTTTTTTCCTTCTCCAGAGTTTGCCTTTGCCTTTGCCAAAAGCCAGGCGGCGAAACTGATCGCTTTAGTTCCCCCAATTCCATTTTAACCTGTTATTCTTGGGGGTCTTCATTGCAGGTCCCCCACCTTTTAGGTGTTTGAAGGCATAGTCTCACCTTTTTGCTGAGTAATCCCACCAGCATTTGCCCTCTGTGTTCACCATTCAGTTTTCTGTTCTCAGTTTGCTCCCCGCCTCCTCTCTCCACCTTCACCCCCACTTGGAGATTTCCTTTACTTCCTCTGTGCCGACCAACATAATGTTTAAATTATATTTTATGTAGAATGTAGCTGTGTGGTGGACAGAGGGCCTTGAGAACACCTGCTCCACCATATGAAGTCTCTGCTCACATCCGCAGTCTTACTTTATCCTAAAACAACTCTCAGAAGTAGGCATTTTCATCCCCAGTTTACAAGTGAGGAAAGTGATGGCCAGAGAGGTCAAGTGACTTACCCCAGGTCACCCATAGAGCTGGGACTTTAGCCCTGGTCTGCCTGCTTTTAAAACCAAGTGGAGTAAGAGGCTGAAGTTAGAGACCCTGTCTTATGGCCCCGCCCTCACAGGCCGGCTCCCTCTGCTGCTTGATACCTTCTGGCGTTTGTAAATGGTGGGCAGTGGGGCCACCTCACAGTCCTTGTGGGCGCCAAAGACCTTGCAGAGAGAGCAGGTGGGCACCTCACAGCTCAGGCAGTAGATATTGATCTTCTCCTCTTCATGCTCCTCGCACATGAGGTGCTGCTCAGCCTTGGAGTGCAGGGGCCTGGAGGGGCATGGGCAGGTGGCAGGAGGGTCAGGGGCCAGGCCAGGGTGGGAGGTGAAGCCCGAGAGTGCACGGCCAACCACCACCGCCTTTTCCGCCCTGCAGCTGTGCTGTGGCTGTGCAGGCGAGTGACTTCCACAGTCTCTTCATTTGAGGAATAGAAAGAGCTAAGAGGCAGAGGAGGCTCAGCTCCAAAAATAGTCTCTATTCCAGGAGGCAGAGAAGTCCCACAGGGCAGGAAGTAATGGAGGGCTGGCAAGGACCTTGCTGGTGGACTTCCAGCCCTTCCCCAGGTAAAGAGAGAGAAGGCAAAGCCATGACCAGGAATCAGACCACCTGAGCTGCCTGACCTGGGGCCCATTCCTTCCCTTCTCCGGTCCACTCCTCTCATCTCCAAACTGAAGGGGCAGGGTGGTTTGGTACCCTCCCTTCAGCCCTGCTGGGTTCCCAGGCTGGGCCCCAAGCCCCACCCTTTGGAGAGACAAGAGGCCCTGGCAGCTTACCGGGAAGACTCCTGCTTGTAAATGTCAATAATGTTCTCCACTAGCAGGTTTCGCTGCAGGCCGTAGACACCATGTCGGTCCAGGACAACCTCATGCCTGCAAGATGGGCAGCGGAAACGGCCTCCTGAAGACACAGTGGTGGAGCCCCGGGATTGCCATAGAGGGTTCGAGGCCTGTGGGGACAGGCAGCATGAGAGAACTGGCACCTCGAAGGAACTGGGAGGCAGGGGGAGGTACTGGAGGTGGGCAGCAGGACAGTGATGAGAGGATGTCATCAGCCTTTTCTATGGTTGGGCCTTCCTCTGAGAGCAGCTCAGGGTGGGTGGCCATGAAGATCTTGTCTCCCACCGTTATCTTATTTTTTTAAAGATTTAATTTATTTATTTTTATAGAGAGGGGGAGGGAGGGAGAGAGAAAGAGAGGGAGAGAAACATCAGTGCGAGAAACATCAGTTGGTTGCCTCTCGCACATGCCCCAACTGGGGACCTAATCTGCAACCCAGGCGTATGCCCTGTCTGGGAATAGAACCAGCAACCTTTTGCTTTGTGGGACAATGTCAACCTATTGGGCCACACCAGTCAGGGTCCACTTTTATTACTCATCCCACCTCCTTGAGTGTCCCTGCATCCAGAGCCTAGCTTTGGTCAAGGCCTAGTCAGAATGGGATCTCCCCAAAGGGGCCTAGCTTGGAGTTGCGAGGTGACATTGACCTCAGCAGGAAAGCTCTAAGTGATGCCGCCAGTGTCCTCCATCCAGCCTGGGGTTGTCATGGACCACATCTGAGGGAGATGTTCTGCAGCTCTGGGCAGAGGCGTAAGCAGAGACAAGTGGTGGGCAATGGGGCTAACAAGCCCCATGGTGCTGGGTGACTCTGGGAAATCACTCCAGAGACTGGGAATCGGGAGTCCTGGGTTCTTTTGCTGCATTTGACACTCTCCTACTACGTACACTGGGGCAAGCAGTCAACCTCTGTAAAACTAAGGACTGAGGATAAGATATGCACAGCTGCATCCTTGTCCAGGCAAACCGACGGCCCCATTAAGAAGGCTGGCTGCAATGAGAGGGGTAAGCTTGGAAGGAGGACTTACCTGAGATGCTCATCACTTCCTCCCCTTATACCTCATAGAGAACTTGCTCCATCCCATCCTAAAGTGACTCTTTATACTCCAGGCCACAGACAACTGGCTCAGAGATGGGGAGGTGATCACCTGGCCCAAGCAGGACAAATCAATCTTTCTCTCTAGGAACTTGGAAATGAGACATAGAACCTGAGCTAGCTGGACCGTGTGCAGCTTCGGAACTGAAAAGACCTGTCGTGTTGGGCTAAGAGGTGACAGTGTGGCCACCCAAAGTCTTGTACAAGTAGAAGTAGAGAGTGGGAGGGTTCAGAAACTATGAGCAGAGAAGGCTGGTCTGCAGAGGAGAGAAATGAGCCGATCTGTGGAGAGTGGCAGAGATGAAACACTGGTCGAGACTGCTGGCTATTCCTCAATAGTCACCTCCTCTTCTTCTTAAGTAACAGAGCCCCTGAGGTTTTAGCAAAACACACAGACCAAAGAACATGTGTCCAAGCCTCCCTCCCAGCTAGGCGTGGCCAAGAGACTGCTCTGGCCAATAGGATATATCGATAGATAGACATATTCTGTGCCATTTCTAGGAAGTGTACAGGTCCTCAGCTAAGACTGATGAGATATCACAGGAACTTAACTCTCGTTCATATCAATTAGCCTGTGGCGAAATCGGTTTTGGTATACGTCATTTCATTTAAAGTCATTGAACCTATTGACAACATTGAGTGAAGACTTACTGTGTCTTTGAGGGGAGGGACATGCCCTGCTCCTTCCTGCTGACTGAAATGAAGATAGAACAGCTCGCGTTGAAGGAGACACCTTGAGCCAGGGGGTAGCCACATGTTGAGAATGGCAGCAAGACAAAGGAGTGAGTCTCTGATGGGGCAGTCCTGGACTGCCTACCCATACTTTCACTTGAGAGAAAAAGCAAAATTTTACTTTCTTGAAGCTATTGTGATTTGAGGTTTTCTTTATTTTTTCTTTAAGATTTTATTTATTTTTAGAGAGAGGGGAAGGGAGAGAAACTTTGATATATGAGAGAAACATCAATTGGTTGCATCTCACATGCCCCCAGTTGGGGGCCAGGGCGCAGGCCCTGGCCGGGAATCGAACTGGCAACCTTTTGGTTTACAGATCAGTGCTCAATCCACTCAACCACACCAGCCAAGACTGATTTGGGGTTTTCTGTCACTTATAGCAGAACCTAATCCTAACTGGCTGGAAGACCACACACTCTTAGGAGTAATAGAGAGAGTAGTCACCTGGGACTTTGTATATTTAGATGTATTTCCTGCAGTTGGATTTCATCAGGTTCTGCAAATTCTTACGCAACAACCAGGTCACACATGTGTGTGCAGTAGCATCCTATAACACCTAGAGGGCACCCGAGTCCTGAGTCTTGTTTGATCCTTTGGTAGCAAGAGATGCAGGCAAAGCTGGAAATGTGGTCCTATTGTGAAGTGGGCAGCCTTTTCGGGGAGGGTGACTGGCATGTCACAAATATCACATCTGGGGGCATTTCTTGAGAATTATAGGAAGCTAATGCTTTAGCCCATCATGGAGTTGGAACAAATTAGTTTGAGATTATCCAAGGCTGTGTTTGTGTATATTTGTCTTTCTCGGTAACTAGATGATATAAACATAATTTAGTTTAGGTTTAGGTTTAGTTTTGTTTTGTTTTGTTTAGTTTAGTTGCTTAGTTTATTGATGGGTTAAAGTGTAAGATCATTGGGTTTTTTTTTTAATTTCACACACTTACCTTTTAATTCTTAGAATGCAAGTGAGTAAGGAGGTGTTGGGGGAACTCTAAGCCTGTAAGCTCCTGCAGGGATCTTACTTCTCTTGTGGGTGAGAAAAGGGGGTTCTAGGGAAAGGAACCTCACAAGGTGATCTGCTCATCAATTCCTAATTGGTCAGGTCATGCTGGGTAGTCATGACTAGGGCATATGACTTTCTAGTAAAAGGTTTATCTTTGCCCTAAGCAAGTCCTGTCCACTGTTTCTGTGCATCTTGGTCACATGCCTTCCAAGCTGTAACCACCCTGGACAGAGAGAGCACAAAACCTGTTACCTATCCTATAAACCAAAGACCACCTTGTTTTTCCCACCTCCATGTAATCTTCCTTGTGTTCCCTCCTTAATCTCAAATGAAGCTCCAAAAATGTTATTCTCTGGAGCATTTGAGATCTTGATCCCTGGCATATGACCTCAGCTTGGCTTAAATAAACTCATAAAAATTCTCTACAGATTTGGATGTTTGTTTGTTTGTTTGTTTTGTTATTTATTTATTATTTAAATATATTTATTGATTATGCTATTACAGTTGTCTCATTTCCCCCCTTTATTCCCTTCTGCCCTGCACACCCCCTCCCACTCACATTCCCCCTTTTTAGTTCATGTCCATGGGTCATATATATAAGTTCTTTGGCTTCTACATTTCCTATACTATTCTTAACCTCCCCCTGTCTATCTTCTACCTACCATTTATGCTTTGTATTCCCTGTACCTTTCCCCCTCTCTCCCCACCCACTCCCCCATGGTAACCCTCCATGTGATCTCCATTTCTGTGATTCTGTTCCTGTTCTAGTTGTTTGCTCAGCTTGTTTTTGTTTTTGTTTTAGGTTTGGTTGTTAATAACTGTGAGTTTGTTGTCATTTTACTGTTCCTATTTTTGATCTTCTTTTTCTTAGATAAGTCCCTTTAACATTTCAGATAATAAGGGCTTGGTGATAATGAACTCCTTGAACTTGACCTTATCTGGGAAGCACTTTATCTGCCCTTCCATTCTAAACGATAGCTTGACTGGATAGAGTAATCTTGGATGTAGGTCCTTGCCTTTCATGACTTGGAATACTTCTTTCCAGCCCCTTCTTGCCTGAAAGATTTCTTTTGAGAAATCAGCTGACAGTCTTATGGGCACTCCCTTGTAGGTTACTGACTCCTTTTCTCTTGCTGCTTTTAAGATTTCCTCTTTATCTTTAATCTTGGCTAATGTAATTATGATGTGCCTTGGTGTGTTCCTCCTTGGGTCCAACTTCTTTGGGACTCTCTGAGCTTCCTGGACTCCCTGGAAGTCTATTTCCTTTGCCGGATTGGGGAAGTTCTCCTTCATTATTTGTTCAAATAAGTGTTCAATTTCTTTCTCTTTCTCTTCTCCTTCTGGCACCCCAATGATTCGGATGTTGGAATGCTTAAAGACGTCTTGGAGATTCCTAAGCCTCTCCTCATTTTTTTCAATTCTTGTTTCTTCATTGTGTTCTGGTTGAATGTTTCTTTCTTCCTTCTGGTCCACACCATTGATCTGAGTCTCGGTTTCCTTCCCATCACTGTTGGTTCCCTGTACATTTTCCTTTCTTTCACTTTTCATAGCCTTCACTTTTTCTTCTGTTTTGCGACCATACTCAACCATTTCTGTGAGCATCCTGATTATCAGTGTTTTGAACTCTGCATCTGATAGGTTGGCTATCTCTTCGTCACTTAGTTGTATTTTTTCTGGAGCTTTGATCTGTTCTTTCATTTGGGCCTTTTTTTTTTTTTTGTCTTGGCAAGCCTGTTATGTAGTAAGGGGCAGAGTCTTAGGTGTTCATCAGGGCAGGGCAACCCACATTGCTTCGTTGTGACGCTGTTTGTGGGGGAAGAGTCCAAGAGGAAACAGTGTCCTTGCTCTGTCCACTATCTGCTGGTTTTCAGTCACTTCCCCCTGCTACCCACAGTCACATTGGGCCCTTCTGGTGCTGATTCCTGGGTGGGTGGGCTTGTGTACGATCTAGGACACCGTGGGTCTCTCCAATGAGCTCTCCTGTGAGGCTGGGAGTTTCTCCAGATGCCGCCTCAACACCCACAGGTGTTTTCAATCACAGGCTTTGAGGCTTTATTTCCCCTCTCTGGGACCCTGGGTTGCGGGATCTGTCTCGCTTCCCAGCTGTTCCTCCCAGTTTATCTGCACGAGGGTGTGGGACCGCCCAGTCTGCCAGCTGCCACCTCACCTGGTCCTCCAGCCGCGCCTTGCCCACCCTGGTCTGCCAGCTGAGGCCTTGCCTTGAGTCCTCTCCACCCAGCTGCCCTTCTCCACCCCTCCTACCGGTCTGGGTGAGTGTTTCTTCTTTAACTCCTTGGTTGTTGGACTTCCATACAGTTCTACTTTCTGTCAGTTCTGGTTGTTTTTTGTTTTTAAATTTGTTGTTGTCCTTCTTTTGGTTGTGTGAGGGGGCACAGTGTGTCTACCTACACCTCCATCTTGGCTGGTGTTTGAGATTTGGACGTTTCTTATGTTGACAGTTTGATTAGCTGGTGGGAACCCTATAAAGATGCTCAGAGCCTGACCGGTGTGGCTCACTTGGTTGGGCATCGTCCCACAAAGCAAAAGGTCGCCAGTTCAATCCCAGTCAGGGCACATGCCTAGGCTGTCAGTTGGATCCTGGGCCGGAACGTGTACAAGAGGCAACCAATTAAAGTTTCTCTCTCACGTCGATGTTTCTCTTCCTCTTTCTCCCTCCCTTCTCCTCTCTCTAAAAATAAATAAATACAATCTTTTTTTAAAAAGATGTTCAGTAAACATCTGAATGGTAAGAGAAAAGGGGGGATGGCTTATCCTAAAGCCTTGGCCCAACTCATAGGTGCCCCTTTTTTCCACCTCCCTCCCTCACCGCACCTTCCTCCACACTCATTATTTTACAGCCCACACGTGTTCTGAGGGCTGACTGCATATCAAGCACTGTGCCACGGGCTTTCCAGACAATGCTGAATTTTATCCTCAAGACCTTCCTGTACAGATGCTGGAGGAGATAAACCTTTATTCCCTAACTTAGACTACAAGAAGCAGGATGCTAGTGCTAACATCTGCTGAGCACTTACTTCATGCCAGGCTTTGCTCTAAGGCCTTTTATTTGTATTAACTAATTTAATTCTCATGTCAGCCCCATGAAGTAGGTACCACTATTAGCTTCGTTTCAAAGACAGGAAACTGTAGCCAGACAAGTTAAACACATTGTGCGTGGTCATTGGCTCATCGGTGGTGGACCCAGTATTAGAACCCAGGCGCCCTGACTCCAGAGTCCACTCAGTGATCAATATATCACGTTCTCAGTTCCAACATTTGCCTCCCTGAGTTTCAGGTGAAACAAATTTTAGTAAAAACCCTGAAAGGCCAAACATCAACCTTTCACGAAGGCCAGAAATAGCAGCCAAAAACTCAACTGCGGGTTGACGTTATCTGAGCAGAGATAAACAAAAGATGACCCATCAAATCAAAACCCCTTGTGCCAGGAGCATGATAAGGGCCCAGCCTGCAACCAGAATGATCTGCTTGTCTGAGGAAAGGAGAGAGAACAGCTCAGATCTCAGGGCCACCTCCTCCAATGGACCTATGCATGCCCCCCGGGGAGGATAATTCACCAGATTCTGTGTGAAAAATATCCTGACGCAGCACCACCACACTGAGATGCTGTCTACTCATCCTAGTCCCACCCCTTTGGTCACCAAAAAAGCCAAGGAATTAGACAGAGATTGCAAACCAGTGATAACACCTAGCTAGCCATCTCACATTTAAGAGCACAGTGGAAGAAAGCCAAGGTAAACAGAAGGTTAAGCAAAGAATTCACTTTCAGCACCAAATAAAACTACCCCTCTTCAAAGCAGAGGGATAAGCAGAGGGATCCGACAGGAGTTGCACACCAAGGTAATACAAAAGGAACGGGGAAAAGGAAGCATGACAAGCAAAGGACAGATGAAGAATACGTATTAGAAGAAGAATTGCTCCAAGAAATGGTACGATTTCAATATAACATTTTTAAGGAAATAAAGAAAGCAGCCTCTTGGATTAGAGGGATAATGCGATCACAGCTGGGGAAGAAAAACAAGGTGGCAGAATTAAGGAAAGAAATCCAGTAAAAATATGTTGGGTTGGCCAAAAATTCCATTTGGTTTCTCCATAAAATAAAAGATACCTATTTCATTTTCACCAATAACTTTATTGATTTGGATATTTTGAGTACGTTTGCTATCTCCTGTTATTGGCTTCCAGTGGGTAGAGGCCAGGGATGCTGCTAAACATCTTCCAATGCATAAGACAGCCCCACAGCAAAGAATTATTTGGCCAAAACGTCAGTAGTAACCAGGAAACTCCGCAAACTACTTTTGACATGTTTGATCAGTCACAGCACCTTCTCCATACACTGCACAAATCTTTGTTTGCATTTCAGTTGCGTTTTTACCTTTCTTGAAATAAAGCATAATATGCCAAAAATGTTGCTATTTTCTCCCATCTTCAATAGTACAATGGCTACACAAAAATTCACCAATTTTGTTAAGTTTTTTTAAAAAATGCACACTGATATGACAGCTGTCACAATATGGTCTAACAAAATTGTTGTGAATGAAGTTAAAGACAGCTAAACACTACTACAGCCATCGTAGGGAAAAAATCAAATGAACTTTTTGGTCAACCCAATATTATCAACGTAGAAACAAAATATGCACTTGACACAGAAGTGGGATCTATGGTACTGAGATAAGCCACACAGAGTGTAGAAAATAACTGAGATACCGTAATCAGGACTGTGTGCTACAATTGGGTCAGCCTTGAGGACATCATATGCTAAGTGAAATGTCTGACACACCAGGACAAATACCATGTGACCCCTCTTATATGAGGTATCCGGAGGAGTCAGATTCATAGGTTCTGGCAGGGGGGGGGCTAGGGGGAGGGCACATGGAGAGTTTTTCTTTAATGGGAACCGAGTTTCAGTTTGGAAGATGATAACCTTCCGGAGATGGATAGCAATGATGGCCACACAACGCTGAATATCCTCAATGCCACTCACTACACATTGAAAGATGGTTCAGGTGGTAAATTTATATCTTGTGTACCTTAGCACAATATTAAAAAAGAAGGTTAAAAAAAAAGAATAATCAGGACTCATTGGGGTGTCTTGGCCAAGGGCCCTCCTTCGGACCCCTCACAGCCAGGACTGACTTCAGGGACTAGCCTGAGGCGGACTTGGACAGCATACCACCTCTTCACCACTCCCCCAGCTGCCAAAGAAACTCCTTCAGCCACTCATCCCACTGGCTAATCACTGCCATGCTCTGGGACCTGGGGTTCAGGAGGACATCAACTCCGAGGCAATCCACCCTAAATCCTTTGTTCCGACAGCACCTTTGTTGGGAGCTTGAGCGCACACGGGGCAGGTGGTGGGGAGGCTTGTGCCTCTGACATCTTCACAGTTTGGCTGAGGGCTGGTGCTGACCCGACAGCCAAGCACCGCTTTCTCCGTTCACCTCCTGGTCCCAGAGAACCTTCCCTTCCCCAGAGCTCAGGTCCTCCTGCCGTATTTTCACTAGTCTCTGGCCAATAAAGGGATGAGCCCTTGTTGCTAGGGCTAAATTTGACTAGTAATAAAATAGTAAAGTTTATCTTTTGGGTTTTCCAGGGCCCTCTAGCTCATGGCACAGCCCTCATGGTGCGACCCGTGTTCTAAATGAGTGATTCCCAAAGTATGATGTACACACTGATGACAAGATTTTAGGTGGAATGAGGAGGGACATTTAAATGGGTTATGTCTGTATTTTAATTCACATTAGAAAAAACAACCAGCCTATAAAGCTGGTGATTTTCATGGATTTTCTAATTTAGAGTGACAATAATTATTTAAGCCTTAAAATTGAGTCCTTTTAAATGGAAATAGTAAATACATAAGACAGGTGGTAACGGCTATGGCAAAACCCAGGTGAGGCAGGAGTGAGCTTTGGGAAGCTTGTGCTAAGCCTTTTCTGACTCCCTCTCCTCCTCAAAACGTGTCTGTCTTGTATCCCAGCCCTTTGCAAATACCGGGTAGCTACTTTGAGAAAGTCATCTACGCTGGACACTTGGATAAAACTGTTACCCCTTCTTGGTAACCCCTCTGTATTTGCACGGAGGGCCTTTCATGCAGTGTGATCTAGGGAAAGTAGCACTGATCTGAAGCTCTGGCTTTGGATTTGCTGTATGTGACCTGGCGAAGGTCATTTCTTGCAGGCTCCCATTTCCTCAGATCTAAAAAAAGGGCTTTGCCTTTAACACTAGGTGCTTTCAAGGGCTGACACTCTCTGAGCAGTGAGCCTTCATTGACAGAATCATGGTAAGAATATCAGATACCAGTACCTGTCTGTTTTTGCCTGTGAGACGGGAGAAGGGAGTTGGTGGTTTTCACAAGAAACTTCTCCTCGCACACGAGGTCGACTCCACCTCCCTCTCTGTTTGACTCGGGACAGCGGCAATGGAGTCTCCGCAAGGTGTGTGCCTCCCCCTCGCTGTCCCTGGAGCGCCCTCTCCTGTCTGATGCACGCAGCCCTTGAAACCCCATCCCTGAAGTAGCCCTTGTGTGTTTACATGGGTTGATATGTTTCACAATGTGTATTATCTATGAGGCTTGAATTTTATATAATTTATCTGCATTATTTTTGTAATCAGAATAAACAACACAATTGCTTTTTAAGAATAAGCATGCTGGTTATTTCATGACAGAGGAAAGATTAAATGAGTTATTAATTGAATCATGCACCATTTTTAAGGGAGTTCTGAATAACACAGGGAGACACTCATGTCATAATTTTAGATGATAAAAGCAGGGTATAGATCTATATAAACAGTGGGATCCCAACGTGGAAATGTGCTGGGAGGTTTACAGGTGCGGTTTTTCAATGTCTTCGTGTTCACCTGCATTTCCCAAACGTCTCTATATAGACCAGTGATTTTCAACCTTTTCAATAAACTCTAAGGGACCCCACGAGACTCACAACTGGGGGAGCAATGGGCAGCGGCAGCTTGTCCAGAGCCAAGCCCCTGACCCTATCTCCAAGCTCCCCTTTTCTCTGACTCTCCCGTGAGCTGAGCTGCCTTGGCTCACTTCTTTCCCGTTACCTTTCTAGAGGAACAAAGCAGCCCCGCCCGGTCTTTCTCCTGCTGTTTCTTCTATCCTAGGCCTTTCCACATGCCACTGTCCCCAGCTTTAATAACTGTACTCTCAAAACAATAAACAAACAAACGAACACCACACACGCACAGTCCTTAGAAAGGGTCCACAAGCTTCACCAACCAACAAAGGGGTCCATGGCACAAAACGAGATGGCTTCCTGCCCTGATTGTAAGTCCTTAGAGGGTCTCATCACAAACAGGAGTTGATACTGTGAGGTGTGTGCGGCAACCCCCTTCATACACCTCCAAGCTGGTGGTCTCACCCTGGACTAAAGAGCTCTCAGCTAAGACCCAGTTAGCAAAATCCTATCTCTTGCTTCTGTTCACCTTCCTATTGTGTTTCAAGATGAAGAAATAACGGATGGGCTCTGTGGCTCACACAAATGTCTTCATTCCTTCTTTTTGTCTTACTTCGTCAGACTGTGGGAACAAGAGAGCCAGCCCCACAGAGTAATATTTTATGTGCCAGTGATGTGATGTGTAAAGGAAATCCCATCACTGCGGGAAATAGCACATCTAGATTTATGTCCCTACGCTGTCCCTTTGTTTGTGTGACTGTAACCTCTTTCCTGTGTTCTCTCTATAAAATGGCAGTAACATCCTTTCTACCTAACTCAGGTGAAATCATGCCTCTGCTGCTCTGGCTGGTGTGGCTCAGTGGACTAAGCACTGGCCTGTGAGCCAGAAGGGCGCTGGTTCGATTCCCTGTCAGGGCATGAGCCTGGGTTGCAGGCCGAGCCCCTGGGGGCTCACAATGTTTCTCCCGCTCTCTTCTCTCCCTTCCTTTCTCTCTGAAAGAAAAGAAGGAAGAAAGAAATCATTCATGTCAAGATTCTCTATAAATTATAAAGCACTGCTCTAGACCTTAAAAATATATGCCCACACAGAATCACAGGATCTGAAATAACTGTTCTTTCTTTACTGTGAAGCATACAATGGAAAAAATGCAAAAATGGAATTTAATTCTAGGCTATGCTCAAGGCTTTTATGTGGCATACATGTCATGAGCTGTCGCTTTTTTCGACTCTGTGGTGTGTTCTATTTCCTTCGTGATGTTTCATAGCATCTAATAGAAATGTTCCACCCAGAAAGATGCTCTGTGAAACCAGTTACTCTATCAAATCTATACTTAGGTCAGAATGTTCTTCCTCTTTCCTGGCCCTTCAGAGTGATGCTGATTTGGGATACTGGCCTAGGATGCAAGGGGGTGGAGGGTATTGGTGGCATTCTCCCCCAAACTGGTGGCCTGGCCAATGATGCATAATGGACCACACAGGTCCTCTGAGCCAGCCTTGGAATATGCTGAAGAAACCATGGGGAAATAATGAGCAGAAGACCAGACATCTGGAGAAAAGATGAAGAGTCTCAGAAGCATCCAGGTGTTGGGAGAAGCTAAGGTAAGGGTGAGAGAGTGATTCTGAGTGGAGGGCCAGCTCTGCCTGACGGAACCCAGCAAGGAGCCTGGCGCAAGGGGGTTGCTAATGGAGGTTGGTTGAAAGGAAGCTGAAAAGCAGAACAGTGAGTCAAGTAAAGACACCAGCAACAGAATGGAAAGCCTTAAACTGGAAGTCCATAATAATTCTTGAACTTGTAAAATCAAATTGTTAGAATTACAAGGATGTTGAAGATCACTGTAAAACGTCCTGAGAAAAGGATACTTTACAGTGAGAAGCATCCTTTTTTTTCTCTATGTGAAGAGGCTTGAAGAGGTGGAATAGCCTGATTTACATCACGTGGTAAGTTAAGGAAGAAACTGGTTTGAGGAGATCCCAGGAATGCTAAGTCTCAGTCTACATTCTTGTCCCCAACGTGGAAGAACACGTTTCCTCCAAGTCACTAAGATCTTTAACCCTGCTTCAAGGTGAATGCAATTCACAAAATTTCAGTAAATCTATTACTCATAAAGGAGACATGCCCCAGGCTGGGTGGGAAGGTTCCAGAGCCCTGCGTAGCAGGTGGAAGTGGTCCAGGAGGCAGGCTGCATAGGGTTTCCAACCGCAGGCCTGTGCTTGAGGACAACAGGTCCTAACTATCATCTGATGAAGACCTGGAGCTCGGGGGAGGATGGCGCAACACGGAGGTTGCCCCTTTCCTAGACTGGCCTTTCCTAGAGAAGGAGGCCCCTTCCTTGACGTTTCCATGTCTGTAGATCTCTCCCTAAATGGACATCCCCAGGAAAGCTGTGCCTGAACAGTCTGACAAGGCCGTCTGACTGTCTGTTAGATTACAGCAGGTTGCAGCTCATAAACAAGTGCCCACAGCGAAGGGGGGGCCTGTATAGAAATAAACAGAAGGCCGGCTTTAGAGTTGCTCAGGAGCGCATAGAGTTTGCAAATGCATAAACACAGAGAGATGTTTGTGTCAAATTCCCACACCAACAGCTTTCTTCTAGCCAAAATGCTTGGTAGCTGAGTGGGTGCAGTGCGGGGACAGAGGGAGGGAGAGGGAGCTGGTGTGGTGTTTTATGATGTTTAAATTCAGAGAGAGAGAGAGAGAGAGAAAGTACAATTCTAAAGACAACTATATAAAAATAAAATACATATGGGGACAAGGGCTTGAAAGTAGTATGCAAACACGAAAATTAATTGTAAATTAATTGTGTTGGGAGAGGTAAGATTATGGATGATTTCCTCCCAAACTCTGGAGACTATCGAACATTTCCAATGAAATGTTTTAACTTTTCCAACTTTGCTTCTTGGCTCTCTAGTTTGCCTGCTGTTATAAAATCACAATTCTCTAAAGTTCTTGTTTCTTGCCCATCACGGCAGTTTTTAGATCAGCAGAACACTGGGCACCGTCTAGATGTTTCAGAGGACCGAGCCTGCGGTCCAGCTGTAACAAAGGGGGCACCACATAGCCATTCAGAAAGGGAAACATGGGCCTGAAAACCTGAGTGTGTGGATGCGGAACAACTGCCGGGAAAGGGGGAGTAAACAAAGGCAGGTGCAGAATAATCAGCCTAGTTTAAATATGTGTGTACATATACACACATACCCACGCCTATCCACGGAGAATTTCTAGAAGGCTACCCAAGAAAGTTGGTAATGGCTACCTCCATCTGGAGACGGAAATTTAGCACCTGAAGGGAAGGTTCACTTTTCATGATATAAACTCCTATCCTGTTTGAAAACAAAGTGTGTGTGTGTGTAACATACTGATAACACTTTTATAAGTCCTATTAACTTTCTAGGCAATGTTCTAAGGGTATTCTTCCTAAGTGGCTTGAAGATAGAGGAATCAAAAGTCCTATTCTCATCCCCATACTTAGAAAACAGACAATCTGATTATGCCTGGAGTTGTCAAAATGTGGAGGCAACGTGTGAAAAACTAAATATGCTCATCTTTCAGAGGAGGATCTGCTGAGATGTATAGACATAAGTGCAGCTGAAGAACTGGGTCAGCCTCCTACTGGGCCAGCCCAAATAAAGCAGCAAGGAAACGAGCTGCTAACTCTTGTCTGCTTGGAGGGCCCAGGGCCGCTCTGTACTTGCAAAGATCCTCAGAGCTGCCCCAAAGCCCTGGGAATCATATCATCTCCCAGACATTCTGCACAGCGTTTGGTCCAAAGCATCCCCAGGTCTCTTGGGGCCCAGATCAGTATTCCAGAGCTTCGAGGAGCCAAAGCAAGCGTGCCTGAATGCAGACGACTAACTTGAACAAGGGAGGTCATTTAAACATCCTCTAGCCTCCTGCCCCTGGTCCCTCTGCCCGAGGACACTGCGTGTCTTGCACTTTAATTATTCTGACCACTATTTTTCAAAGGTATATTACTCTCACTTTCAAAACTTCTCTTTGCTTTCACATACTTCAGGTTCTAATGAAAGGATGTTTCACTCCAAATTCATGAGAAGGGAAGGCAAAGTCTTTTTGCCATTGCATCCTAGGCACCTCAGCCTGAAGATTGTTGAGAGTCACTTTGACAAAGGGAAAAACCAAGATGGTGGGCAAGGCATAGCCTCTCTCATACATGACTTGACGCCCAGGGTAGAGGGCCATCACTGTCAGGCTAGGCCCCCAGAGAGGGAAAATCACTGCTCTGAAATACTCCGGGGCCAAACAGATTCGTAGAGGAATAGGAGATGGGAGTGTGCCACGATGGGGAGACGGCAGGCAAGACTACCGGGCACTCAGTGAAGACGACAGACAACAGAAAGTGTGCACCCCGGGACACAGCTGAGGGACGACCAGGCTTCGTGAGCCCACTACTTCCCCCCACACCTACTGCCCCAGAGAACTTACAGGAGAAACATTTTCTTGGTTAAGTTAAAAATTACTTGTGTTCAACACACTTCCTCAGAATTTCTGATACAGATTAAGAATGTGTGTTTGCAATGTCCCTTGTTGTCGCCAGGCAAACTAAGCCAGCCAGCCCTGGTCCATTCGGAGTTTTTACTTCATTAGCAAGAGAGGTGTGTGTGCCTGTCTGTCTTTTCCCCTCTCTCCCTGATCTTTGTCCCAGTTTGTAGATCACTAGAGCCTATACCAGTGACACAGGGCAAGAAAGAAAGCCTACTTATAAACCATTCTGGCCCTGGGGGGTGTGGCTCAGTGGACTGAGCACTGACCTGCGAACCAAAAGGTTGCCAGTTCGATTCCCAGTCAGGGCCCATGCCTGGGTTGTGGGCCAGGTCCTCGACTGGGGGTATGTGAGAGGCAACTGATGAATGTTTTTCTCACACACAGATGTTTCTCTCCCTCTCTCCCTTCCTTCTCTCTCTAAAAAATAAATGAAGTGCTAAATGGAAAAAAAAAAAGAAACCAGTCTGGTATATGCTGCTTTACTTTTTGAAACCAGTAGCTAAAATGATATCTATGCACTTGATTAGGTCTGCTTTGCCCCATGACCACGCGTAAACCCAAATTGGTTGTGTTTCTGAGAAAATGTCTTCTCTGCCTTCTTCCTGTTTATATTACCTCAATATTGTTTAACCAGAGGTCCCTTTATTGACTAGTCTGGAGTGGGGCACAGGTGTGACCCTTTTGATCAAGGACAGTGCCCAGTCTCCTGCCCACTGCCCGTGCCCCCCACCCAGAGATGGATGCGCTGAGCTGTGCCTCAAATACAGATAGTTTCACTGTCACCATGGACCCTTCTCACTGGGTTTATTTTGTAATACTTTGTTATCTCAATGCTATTTTCCCCAGATTTTCTATAGTGTTCTCAAAATCTGAAACTCCAGACTGAATGCAGAGTCTAGCACAGCCTGTCATATGGCCTGGTGCAGGCTCGCCTCCCTCCCACTTTCTATGGGGGGCTGCTTTCCTCTGTCGATACCATCATTCCAGCGGCTGTCCACGCACAGGCTGTCCTCGGCAGGCTGCAGAGCAGCTGCTGACTCATGCTTGCTCGGTGTCTCCTAGAACCCTGGCTCTTCTTCTGCCCTTCAGCCAGGACAGCCCACCCATCTCATACAGCTCTGCCCGTCACCTTCTGGGGGCTCAGCTCTGACCTGAGGAGAAGCCTCCCACAAGTCGGCACTGCTTCTCCGGGCCCTGCCCCCCGCCCCGGCCCACCTGGAAGACGTCATTGGCGCACTTTCGGCACAGGTTGTGCTGGCAGGGCAGGATCACCACCGGTTTGGAGAACATCTCCAGGCAGATGGGGCAGATGAGCTGCTTCTCCAGGTTGTCCATGCTGTGTGCATCCCCTAGCAGCGGCTTGAAACCCACTGCGAAGTTCATCCCCTCAGTGATGGTGCCTACCCCGGCCTTGGCCCTGGCCCTGGCCTTTCCTCACTGCCTCTGGACCCTTCCTCGTGTACGTTAGACAGCCTGTGGATTCTTATGTTCCCTTTTGCTGCTCACTCTTGAAATAGCTCCGCTATCTCTCCTGTGCCTTCCTCTGAAATGCACCTCGTCCTCAGAGAGCTCCTTTCAGACTCTTCTTGTCTCTCCTCTTTGCTCTCTACCTAGCCAGACACATGCAGCTTTTTCAATCCCTCACTCCCTGAGTAACTCTGCCCCTGGAAATTTCTCCTTTTGTTCCCCAAAGGACTCTTGTTCACTCTACGGGCAGCACTGTTTGTCCCTCACTCCCCAGAGCGGAGATTAATTTTAACGTGGGGGTGGGGAACAAGGGGCATCTGTGTGACATTCCAACTCCCAATTTAGCTCATGTAAGGCGAGCCACAGCTGTCGCCAAATGAGTGACCCTGACTCACTCAGGAATGGGTGACTCTCTTGGGCAAGAGCAGGAGTGAGCTTTCCTGCTTATGGTGAAAGGTGGGCCAGCAAAGGTATTGAGTTCTCACTCAGAAGGCTCCTGTGAGCCCGAGCTCCAAGCTCTGGCTTGGGTCCTCCTTCCAGGGCAGTGATACAGGGTCCAAGTCACCCTGTGAGAGAGGGACCACACGTGGCTCAGGGTGGGAGGAGAGATCTTAGTAGACCTACAGACAGTCAGTGAAAACTTCTGCCCACAAAGCTAAGCCAGAGACCCTGGCCCTCTTCCTCTGAAGCCCGTGATTCAGAACAGAGGCACCAGAGACTGGAGAGGCTTGGTTCAACACATGTGGTCCACTTTTGTTCTTGCCCAGAACTTTCTTGTATTACCCTAGGAAAAGAAGATCGAGAGGCTAGAACTGACAGTCATGCCAGAGCCTAGAACGACCTCAGGAGCCTGTGCCCAAGAACGTGTGCAATTCTGGTCCACAAACATGTCACTGAAGCCACTCCAAGGACTTTAGATTTGTCAGGAAATTGAGAGAAGCTGAGCTTGGCTGAAGGGACCTCAGTGCCAGGGACCTATTTTGAGTACCAAGGGAATCAGTCTCCAGGGACATTTCAAAGCTCTGACAAAGTCATAATCACAAGGCTGCGGGAGGCCTCAGCCCCAGCTCAGAGCTGTCCTGACTCCCACTCTCCTAGGCAGACTGATCTCAGATGTGAGCACGGGTCCTCTACCTTGTTCTCCTACAGGCCTTTTTCTCTCTCCCAGGCATAGTTTGTCTTTTGGGGGCCCCACATATGCACTGGGTTGGGCAGGAGCTCTTTCTCCCCCCCACCCCAAATGATAGCTTTGCTGGATAGAGTAATCTTGGGTGTAGGTCCTTGCCTTTTATGACTTGGAATACTTCTTTCCAGCCCCTTCTTGCCTGTAAGGTTTCTTTTGAGAAATCAGCTGACAGTCTTATGGGAACTCCTTTGTAGGTAACTATCTCCTTTTCTCTTGCTGCTTTTAAGATTCTCTCCTTATCTTTAATCTTGGGTAATGTAATTATGATGTGCCTTGGTGTGTTCTTCCTTGGGTCCAACTTTTTGGGGGCTCTCTGAGCTTCCTGGACTTCCTGGAAGTCTATTTCCTTTGCCAGGTTAGGGAAATTTTTTCATTATTTTTTCAAATAACTTTTCAATTTCTTGCTCCTCTTCTTCTCCATCTTGCACCCCTATGATTCAGATGTTGGAATGTTTAAAGTTGTCCCAGAGGTTCCTAAGCCTCTCCTCATTTTTTTCAATTCTTGTTTCTTCATTGTGTTCTGGTTGAATGTTTATTACTTCCTTCTGCTCCAAACTGTTGATCTGAGTCCCGGTTTCCTTTCTTTCACTGGTGGTTCCCTTTATTTCACTTTTCATAGCCTTCACTTTTTCTTCTATTTTGTGACCATACTCAACCATTTCTGTGAGCATCCTGATTACCAGTGTTTTGAACTCTGCATCTGATAGGTTGGTTATCTCTTCGTCACTTAGTTGTATTTTTTCTGGAGCTTTGAACTGTTCTTTCATTTGGGCCTTTTTTTTTTTGTCTTGGCGAGCCTGTTATGTACTAAGGGGCAGAGCCTTAGGTGTTCACCAGGGCAGGGAAACCACGTCACTGTGTTGTGATGCTGTCTGTGGGGGAGGGCTTTGAGAGGGAACAGCACTGCTTGGTCGGCCCTCTGCCGGTTTTCAGTCACTTCCCCCACTACCCATAATCAAATTGGGCCCTACTGATGCTAATTCCTGGTGGGTGGGTTTGTGTACGTTTTAGGACCCTGTGGGTCTCTTCAACGAACTCTCCTGTGAGGCTGCGAGTTTCTCCTGCCGCCTCAACCCCCACAGGTATTTTCAATCAGTGGTTTGAGGCTTTATTTCCCTGTACTGGAAACCTGGGTTGTGTGGTCTGTCTCCCTCCCAAGTTCTCCCTTCCGGTTTATCTGCACGTGAATGTGGGACCGCCTGGTCCTCCAGCCGCTGCCTTGGGGCACTGCCCATCTACACCCCTCCTACCAGTCTGGATGAGTGTTTCTTCTTTACTCCTTGGTTGTTGGACTTCCATACAGTTTGATTATCTGGCAATTCTGGTTATTTTTTGTTTTTAAATTTGTTGTTGTCCTTCTTTTGGTTGTGGGAGGAGGCACAGTGTGTCTACCTATGCCTCCATCTTGGCCGGAAGTTGGACAAAAGCTATTTTATTTACTGACATTCCTCAGCCCTTCTCCCAGTGGGGAGAGACAAATATGAGGAGTTATGAGGCTCTGACCCTGGGTAAACGGGAAATAAAAGGTGTAGAGAGGCCACCAAACAACCCATGTGAAGAGGCACAAGCGGGGAAAGGGTCTATAGAAGTACAACCTTTTCCCTATCACGTGTTTCATGCCCCTGTTTGAAAAACAAAATAAATGGGTGGTCATCCTGCATCAGGTGTGATGAAAGGATGAAGGCAAATAGGCACTGAGGTGTGAACCTCAGTCAACTCACAGGACCCATGCTAACAGGTGCCGTGCTGACAGCTGCAGTTCAGGGACACCCCAAAGGTGGGAGAAGTCCCCATAAGCCTCAAATGCATTCATACTTTTCCTAAGTTGACTCACAGTGGCACAGAATGAGGCTGGCAATGTCCAGTGTAGGCACCAGAAGAAGGTGTGAGTGGCCCAGGAAAGTGTACTGGCTTAGGAAGGAGTCCGATGCTAAGAGTCCTGGGTACACAGAGTTGCTAAGGAGGGTTAGCTGGTACCAGAGCTCTAGGACCGGATCCACTCTGCTCAGCTTTCGGGATCTTGGTGGAGAGATCACAAGTGACCCAGGGACCCTACCCAACTGATACTGGCTAAAATCTCAAGGGAGGCACAGGAAAAAGGATGCTTGGGGAAAGTCTGTCACCCCTGTCCGAGACCTCCTAAGGGTAGGGATGGGAGGTCTGCTCTCAAATTAAAACTGGGACTGGAGCTAAAAAGAAGAGTAGCTGGGCAACCCTGGACCACCAGGGTCAGTGACACCATCAAGGACAGAGACTACATCCTCACTGGGCTGGATGCCATCAATGCTTCTAGAGCTGGGATTGTTACACAAAGAGGGGCAAATGAGGGTCAGTGTCAGAACAGGGCTACATGCTTCTCTCTTCAATGTGGCCACTGGACTGGGCAGCAGAAGACACCTTTATTGGGTCAGCACCTAAGGACAGAAGTTGGCATCTTATTAAGCAGAAGGAACGAGCACCCAGAATGTAAAGCAACGCCTCCTAGGTAAGGATTCAAACACTTACAGTCTATACTATATAAGGCAGCAATTTTCAACCTTGTTCATCTCATAGCATACATAAACTAATTACTAAAATTTTGTGGTGCACGAAAAATATATTTTTTCCAATACGACAAAAAATTAGGTATAATTTTGATTCATTCACACCAGATGGCTATTGTTGTATTGGCCATTGTCGTGTTTTTATTTGACAAAGTAAGGGGAAAGAGGTCGGTGCCTCTGACTAAACAGTCAGGTATTCCATGTTTTAAAAATTCTTGTGGCTCACCGGTTGAAAATCACTGCTATAAGGGAATAAACTTCCCAGTAATGACTCATCTGAAGTTAGTGTGTGTTCTTGTCTTATCCTTTAATTATTGCTGCATACCTCACTCTTCTTCTTTTAATTATCATCTTCACTATAACTATCTTCTGCTCCTCTAAAATCTTTGTTTTCTATGATGAAATTGAAAAAACACATATAAACATTTAGTAACAACTTTTTAGCCTACTGCTGAGAAAAATCATTGCTTTGTAGTTACACATTAGCATCACGAGGTGGCACTGGTGTGGATTTCAGTCAACTCACACTTTACAGTTTAACTAGCTGGAGTGGAGATTACCGTATTTTGCCATGTATAATGCACACTTTTTGCCCAAATTTTTTTAGGGAAAAACAAGGATGCTCATTATACATGGGTAGTACTAATTCCATATCTATATAAATGTTTTTAATTCTTTTATTTATACTTCTGGTTAAAAGTGTAACTCTAAAAAGCAATAATGATGTCCATATGCAAAATAATACCCTGGAATATGATAATTGGTTTTATATATAAATAAAAAGTTGAATTAAAAAATCAAAATGAAAGATTTTTTTTCCCGGAAAGTTTGGGCCCAAAACATGGGTGTGCATTATACACGGCAAATATGGTCATCTCAGACACTTCATCTTCCTTTTGAATAAACACAGTAAACCACATCCTCTAACTTGCCTTCAATTACTGCCCTTTCTAGGCACACGCTCCCATCCATTGCTTACCTCAGCTCCCACCCATTCCTTACCTTGGTTGTCCAGAGGCCAACATTACATTCAAACAAGCCCTTCAGAAACCACATGTCTCCCCTTCTCTTACTTCACTTTGCCCCACTACCGACTGGAGACTCTCATATTCTGGGGTTCACAGTTTCACTCCCGACCATTTTTTCATTTGTAATCCACTTCTTACCTCAGTCCCTGTCCACGGTTCTCACCTGATCTTGGAGGCTGTCTCTGGACATCCTGCTGTGGTTTTCTCCTCACGACCTCCTCAGTTGGTGGCTTAAGTTTTCCACAGCAAAAGCAGCAGCAGCAGCAGCAGCAGCAGCAGGTGAGCAGAGCACACAGGATGATAAGTGTCTAAAAGGCAGGAAAGAATGGCCTCAGTCTGACAGTTCCTGTATAGGATCATCCAAGCTCCCCTCCTTCCATCCTCCTAGCACCCAGAAAATGAGACAACAGAAGCATTTGTCCTAGGAGAGGAAGGGCAGGCATCCTAGATGAGGAGGGTCACCCCTCCTTCCTTATTCTTAAGGGACTAAGAAGAATTCTGTACCTTGAACCAACAACTATTCAGCATAAAATAGTATGTGACGCCTTCTTCACCAAAGTGATCATATAAATATATTCCCAATGAGCCATGCCGGTCGTAGATTTTCCGTTTCTTAGAGTCACTCAGTACGGAGTGGGCTGTGTTGATCTCTTTGAATATTTCTGCTGCTTGGGCATCCCCTGGATTCTTGTCTGGATGGTACTTCAAGGCCAGTTTCCTACCCAGGCAATACCCAAAAGGGGTAAGGGGAAGGGGGAGAATTGGGAGTAGCTGGGGAGGGAGGGTTAGGGTGAATGAAGGGATCTGTTTCTAGATAGTGAAGAAGGAATGCATTAGCTATGGTACAAAGGAGGGAGGCAAGCAGCCCAAGTCTAAATTCCTTCCCAGGCCACACTGAAGGGGACGGTGGCCCCAGTCAGCACCAAAGTGGGTTTTTTAAATGGGTCACAGCAAGGTAGAAAGAAATGGGTTTGAGGGGGAAATTCCAGGGTTTGATCAGGGGCTGAAGCTGAACCTGTAGGCTTTTTTGATGTCTTCAGGTGAGGCACCCTTCTTAAGCTCCAGCACGGCGTAGAGGCTTGTCCCAGTTTTGGACAGCCGGCGGGCTGCTTCATCCACATGAGACATGACCTGGCTCAGAGGAAAAGTATCTGTGAGCACTCCCACAGGTGAGGTTGCCAAGATGGGGACGTCCAGTGACAGGAAGCTTACTGTCTTCAGGGGCTACATAGGTAAATGACTACAAAGGGACAAGTATAAGACAACAGTGAGTGGGATCTACAACTAGCAGGAGAGTGCAGGTGACCAGAAATGACATTCAAATTCACATTTTAAAGAGAAAACACCTCACATTTTCCAGTGTCCTTCAGCTACACAGACCTCCAGATACCCCACCTCCTGGAGAGTTGTAAGCAAGGGGTGGTCTCAGCCTGGGAAGAGACTGATGTTGCCCGGAGCCACTAGCACCTTAGGTAAACAGCCCTGGTCTTGTCCAAACGCATTCTGGGCTTGAGAGACCAGTGCAGCCTCAGTCTCTGAATAGGTTGGGTCAGCAATCCGGGAGATCCACAGTTACCAAGTGAGAAACAGTTGAGGCCAATCCCTGAGCTAAGAGAAGTCAGGGGCCCAAAGCCAGGCCAGAGGACAGTGCTTGTAGCTAGGCCAAAGACTCTGTTCTTCCCCTCAACCTCCCCTCTCAACTCTTCCCACCCCTGCCCCTTGAGACAGGGCAGTGGACGACAGAGAAACGAAAAAGGAAGTGAAAAGGGGTGGCTGTAGGGGCCGACCAGCGAGACAACAGGCAGCAAGACCCCAGAGAGTGGCGACAGCCTGGGAAGCCGTGGCCCAAGAGAACCAAGACAAGAAGCTCAGAAGGGAATGCTCTGGCTCCTTAGATCCCCTCTGGCTCTGTGGCCTCCCCACCGGGCCTGTCACTCTACCTCGGTGACCTCTCTTCAGACCGGTAGGCCTTACACAACATCCATCAGGGTGTGAAACTTCACAGCGCAGGGGTCCAGCGGCCCACTGCGCTTGCGCACTGCGTCCACACTCCCAGTCGTTTTTTTGCACCACCGGAAGGTGTGGGAGGTGAAGCTGAGCGGGACCTGGGACTTATTTCGCTCGCTTGCGGGGAAACCTGAGCGTAGAGATAAGCCAGGTGGCAGCTGCCAGGAGTAGCGCAGCATCTTTGTAGCCCTTTCCGTGGGCGCAGCCTCCAGGGGCATCCCTTCTCTGGTGGGAGGTCGCCGTGCTAGCCCGTTGACTCCCTCAAGGAAGGATAGTGGGCTTGCAGAAGGAGGCTCTGTGAGAGGCATGGTTGCTGCACTCCTTTCTCGAGAGGTGTATTACCTTCCCAGTCTTCTTTTTCAGAATTTAGGGGTCTCCACTTGGTCCTTTCTTTCCCTTCCACCTGGAAACTCCTGCACATCCTTTGAGACCCATCTCAAATGCCAGTATTCCTGGGAATCCTTCCTTCACTCCCCCAGTTATTCCCACCGTGTTCTGTCAAAGCATTGATCCTATTATATTGCAATTATTAGTTTGCACGTTCCTGTAAAACTCTATCTTGAACATTTCCAGAAGTTACTACCGATCTTCAAAAACTTCCTTTAAATACTATTCCATCATGAGTATGTACCATAATGTAATTATATAATCCAGATTAGATAATGTTTCTAATCATGTGCTAGTATAAGGACCTTATGATGCAAATTCTTATCTATCAAGCTTTAACTAAACCTTTTTCCCCCCTTGGGGTAGATTTGATTCCTGGAAGCGAAATTATTGGGTCAAAGGGAAATTTTTTGAGGCCCTTGATCCATATTATTCTCTTCCCAGAAAAGTACCAGAAGTACCAGTTTGCATCCCTAACCAGTTTCCATCCTACCTGGACCTGAGAGCACCTGTCTCTTACCTGGCCTCTCTTCCCATGATCCCCTACAGGAAGTAGTGTTTGCAGCACTAATAATTTTTCACTCCATGGTATTGGAGAGGAGCACTCAATGGCTCCTATAACATGTAATGGAAAGCTTTATTAATTCAATAATATCTCTCTGTTACCCCTCTTGTGGCTTTTATCACTCTCTTTTCTTTAATACAGTATTTGTGTACATTTATCTCCCCTTCTGGGTTTTAAGTGATAAATCAATACTCTACGCAACAGACACAAGGACCACTGGATTAACTAATTTATTTCTGTAGGTCTGTGAGTAGGGTAGGGAGGAAAGTTCTTGGCATCACCCACCCAGGTCATAGGTCAGGGTCAGGTGAGTTTAGAGGTCAGTGACCTAACGTGAAGGAGCTAAAGCTGACGGGTCTTTTGGAGGTCTGTACTATGGCAAATTTCTCTAACTAACCTCCAACCTTTCAGCACCATCACAGGAAGATAGAACTAGCAGAACAACACAAGTCATTCCTTCACTGGCACTGGGAAGAGAGCAGAAGGCATTAGAAGTGCAGTGTGCTTACGGCGAATTCCTTACCTTGGTCTACAGGCCCCGCGGGGCTGGCCCCTGCCTCTCATGCCCACTCTCTCAAGTACCACAGTCTGAGTTGCTCTGGTCTCTGCCACGCCGTTTTTCTGTCAGTTTTTTGAAGACACTGTGTTCCCTCCCATGTCAAGGGCTGTGGGGCTACGCTGCCCCCTCTGCCTGGAGGTCTCCTCCCCGGGCTGTTTGCTATGCCAGCTTCTCATCCTTTGTGGATCTCAGCTGTGAGCCTTCTCAGAGAGGCCCTCTAAATGGAGTTCCACTCCTCTCTCTCCACCTCCTAACACCCTCACCGTGACTTGTGAATATATGTTTATTTGCATGTCAGTTTATTCAAAATCTGTCTTCCCCAGTACACAGTGAACTCCCTAAGGGCAGGGACCTTGTCTTTTTGTTCACCAATGTATCCCCAGCACCTAGAACTGTGCCTGCTCACAGAAAGTAAGCTAATGATGTGCTACAGCAAAGGGAGCCCTCTGCCGGTCCGATGAAGGCCCAAAGGCTGACCCATAGCAAGAATTCCCTGGGGCATTGGACAGGACTCCAAGGCTCTTCTTGCCTCTTACGGTCCTAGACAAGAAGCAACACGAGGGGCAAAGAGAAAGAGGGCCGTGGTGGTAATTCTGGTGATTCATGGTGATTCTGAGCGTCTTGTTTCTTGTTTGTGTTAGTCTTCCTCCAGTTCCTAATGGAGTGCCTGGAATATGGTAGGTGCTCAACAAATGCTGGTTGGTTGCGTGAACCAGCAAACTTTAGGGTGCCTTTTCAGAGACGCCTTTATGTTTGATCCTCACAACAACCCTAAGAGGTGATATGATCACATCCCTGCTCAGATGTGAGTGCTGAGAAAGGGGGCAAATTAGGTGCTGAGAAGAATGAGTAAACATCTTTCATACCTTGCCAGAGGCTCCGGAATGTTATTACTTCTTATCATTGCCCTCTGACATTCTAATTAATTCTAATTATAGTTCATGGCTCTTGAAATAGCCATTATTTTTAAGGTTCTGAGCCTCTGCTCTGACTGAAAGGACACTGCAGCCAGGAGGCTGCAGAGATGTGGATGGAGCAGGCAAGTTGTCCTGGCCCCCACTTTGCCTTCACCTAAAAGCAGAACCCCTTTGGCTCTGTTTCCTGCGCACGTCGCGTCTTCTCACACCCAGCACAGATGCAAGGAGAGCACACAAGCCAGGAGTCAGAACCCCTAGTCCTGGCTTCTCTCTCTGGTTCTGACAAGCTGTGTCACCTGGGACAAGTCACATAATCTCTGAGTCTCGTTTTCCTCTTCTGTATCAACCTGTGTCATTTCCAGGGTTGATGTCAAAACTAAACTAGATTTGGTATAAGAAGGATGGAAAAAAAAGGCAAATAACTGTGCTAAAGAATGAGTATAGATTAAAGCCTTTTCTGGAACTATGCCCTCTCGCCATACCTTGAGTCAGGGATCTTCTACATTACGACCTCACAGAGCCGTTTGGTCTCTCTGGAGAAAACTAAGAAGCACCCCTTATTTACCCACAAACAACTAAAGTTTTAGTCATATAGCTGGAATGCACACATACAGACAGCAGACATTGGCATATTTATACCCAAAATATTATGTTCTTGAACATATGCAGTGGGAGAGAGAGATCATAATTTGTCATACCCAACCCCAGGTTCTAGAATTGTGCAGTTTCCAAGCTGGGAGGGACCTCAGAGACTTAATTCTCATCCAGTGCCTTAATTTTTTAATTGAGGAAAGTGTGCCCCAGAAAGAAGGTTTGACCCGCTCAAGGTCAACCAGGGAGGTCCAGATCTCAGTCGTCCGACTCCAAGTTCAGTGTCTATATCGTGACTGTTCCTTATGTACATCAGCTCCATTTAAAATCTAGGTTAGAGACAGACTGAAGCTTAGCTGATATTCACCTCCTTTCACAGATGATGTCAGGAAATGTCCCTCTTTCCTTCCCCCCAGTTGAAGGCATATGTACTACATGTAATGAAAAAAATGCCACCAGCCCATTTGTTTGCCTGTCCTCCCTAGAGCAGTATTCTCAGGGTGGGAGGTGAAGGGCTTTATACCCCTGTCCTCTCTGACCTGCAATCTCAGACTCTGCAGACCTACGGGCAGGCTAGCAGGGCACACCTGCTCATCTGTAAAATGGAGATAACAGTGCCTCTTGGGGTTGTTAGGAGGCCTAAGTATTTAATTTGAACAGTGCTTGGCACATGGTAAGTGCTGTATCACTTATCATCATTATCATCCGTTCTATCCTATCTCCTCCCAATTTTGTAAAGAGAGAAGTTACTATTCATTTTGTCTCTGGGAAGAAGTGAAAAAGCTGGATCCTTCCTCTAAGACATCTGCAAATCGTCACTGGTACCCTTCCATTACCATTCTGCATCCTTTTCAGCCTTCGAGAAACCTATGATCTTGTTCTCCTGCCCAGTACCCTCACGCTGCTTTCTGGCTGTTCAAAATATCCCTGGCAGTCCTCGCCAAGCAGTCAGAACTCCAAAATTACCCCTCTCACTTCCTCTCCTTTCAACATTTCTAATGAAAATGAAAAACTCCATAAAACTACCTTATTCTTAAGTCTTAGGGGGAAAGCAATCTGATTGAAACATCGTAATTCAGCTTACAGTGAGAAAGACTGTCACACCTCACCCACTTAATTCTTACTAACACAAAAGGAATAACTGGCGAAATTTCAGGCTATGTTTTGGGAAGAGACTTTGGGCCTTAAATCACTCCTCTCCTTCCTGTCCAGCTCCACCTATTTTGTGTCTTTTCATTTCTGCTGCTCTGACTATTCTGATTCTCCTCCTGCAGCTCTGGTAAGTGTCCCCCCCACCCCAGTTCCTCTTCTTCCTTCTTTCACCTCCTGACCAGGGATAGTCTGTAAGGTTTTGTCTTTAAGCTCTCTTTTCCGGAGATCCAACTTATACCTCTGGCTTCAGTGTCACAACAATACTTTAGTGTCATTTTCCTGTCATCTGTATGCCAGCTTCCCATTGTCTCAAAACCACATTCTAAAATCTGCACTCATGACCTTGCCCTCAACCTGGTTATTCCTCTTGGTTTCTCAATTTATATTAATGTTATGACTTTCCAAGATAATGATGCTCAAAACCCAAACATCTCTGGGCTGTGGCCTCAATTCTCGTTAATTTTTAAATGGCTCTTTCATTTGTCCCTGCTTTTCAGCCCTCACAACCTTAAAGCGCTCCGGGTAAAGGATTCCATAGCACACTGACTGTTGTCCTAGCCTTCTACCTGTTCTCTGTCCTGCCAGTTTCACCTGGGATACTGCTTCCAGGTCAAAGTTCACAAAGCAGTGCTTCCATCATGACTACTCTTTTGGTCTTAGCCTATGGGATACAAAACAACCTTTCAAGTCTGGCAGTGAACTCTACAACTTGATTCCAACTTACCCTTTCAGACTGAGTATCTGCTATGGCCCCTAAGTGAACCTTCCCTAACACTCAGACTGGATTTTTTCCCCCTAAACATTCCTCTACCATTGCTCTCGCACCATTTCCCCTCGTGAATTGTTCTTTCCGTTCATCAATTCGTTCATTCAACAAATACCTGTTAAGCACTGCTATATGCCTGCTACATTGGACGCAATGATAATTGGTCACACTCTTTCCTGCACTCGTAAATTGTAGCCTGGTGTGGAAAACAGACATTCATTGGGTGCTATCATGTGCCAGATACTGTTCCAGATGCTGAGGATACAGCCGTATCCAAAACAGATGAAACTTTCCACCATCATGGAACTGACATTCTGGTGTGAGGAGATAAACAGTAAACAAAAGAGGTACACTATGTAGCATGTAGGTAGTAATGATGGTTGTGGACAAACATAACACAGGGGGTGGAGACAGAGAATTGTTGAGGGGAGACCGCAGTGTGTAAAGAATAAGTAGCCCTGGCCAAGTGGCTCCGTTGATTGGAACAGTGTCCAAAAGGTTGCGAGTTTGATCCCTGGTCAGGGTACATATGGGAAGCAACCAATCGATGTTTCTCTCCCTCTCCTTCCCTCCCTTTCCCCCTCTTCTCGTTCTAAAATCCATAAGTATATCCTTGGGTGAGGTTTAAAAAATGATAAGCAGATAGGGCCTGAGAAGGTGATATCTGAGTCAAAACCTGAGGTAGGTACTCAGGTGAGTAGTGAGGACATCTGGCAAAGTTTATGTATTACAGGTAGACAGACGAGTGAATGCACGTCCCCTGGGGTGGGAACGTACATGCCTGGCGTGCTGTAGGACCTGCACAAAGGCAGGAGGGCTGGGGAGTGCGGTGGGAGTGGTATGAAATGGTATCACAGGGGCTGGGCTGTGGAGGGTTTTGCAGGCCAGTGGAAAGCCTGCACCTGACAGTGAGTGAGGCGGGGAGTGATGAAATCTGGCCTGTGTGGTCTAGCCACTCAATTGAGAACAGACTATGGGGCGATAAGTGTAGAAAAAGGAAGACAACCTAGGAGGCTCCTGTGGCAATCAAGAATACAGATGGCGGTGGTTTGGACAAGGGTGGGAGCAGGACTTGCTGACAACTTGGACAGGGGTGAAAATAGAGGAGTCAAGGGTGACTCTAACCAAGGTTTCTGGCCTGAGCAAAAGGAAGGATGGAGCTACTGTGTTCTGACATGGGAGGACCGCTGAAAGAAGGTTGGGGATGGGGCTGATGGTCAGGAGCTCGGGCTTAGGCTAGGGAAGCTGGAGATGCCTACTAGACATTAAGGAGGAGAGGTCAAGTTGACATTTGGATATTTAAGTTTGGAGTTCAAGCGAGAAATCTGAGAATTATCTTATAAGATGCTTTTTTTTAAAGTTTCTTTTTAATAGAAAATTTCAAACACAAACAAAAATAGAATATACAGTAATTCCCCAAATACATATGACTTAGCTTCAACAACCATTGCTTTCTGCTGCTTCTAGACAGTACTTAAAGCCTTGAGACTGGGTGTTATCTCCATAGGACCGAGGTGGTAAGAGAAGAGGGTGACCAAGTCCTGGACTACCCCAGCATTGAAAGGTTGAGCAGATGAGGAGAAACCAGCAAAGGAGACGGAAAATGAGCAGTTGGTGAGGTAGGAAGAAAGCCAGATTACAGTATCCTGGAAGCCAAATTAAGAAACAATTCCCAAATGACAATTTTTAAAAAATCCTCATCCAAGGACATGTTTCCATTAATTTTTAGAGAGAGGAAGTGGGGGAGGGGGAAGGGAGAAACATTGATGTGAGATAAAAACATTGATTTGTTGCCTCCATGTGCACCAATGGGGGATTGAACCCACAACCTAGGCATGTACCCAGGAATCAAACTCTGACAACCTTCTGGGTACAGTGAAGGACCACCAACCAACTGAACCACCTGGCCAAGGCCCACATAACAATGTAATTACAGCATAAATAAATACTAAGGAAGAAAAAGTGTACAGTGAGAATGTATAACATGGGAACCAACCTAGTTTAGAGGTCAGGAAAGACCTCGCTGAGGAGATGACATTTAAGCTGCTGGTCTTCATCCTATCTCCGACTAAAATCCTGGTCCTCCCTACTGTTTCCACTCTGAAAAATTGGCTCCTCCTTTCTGGGGTGGCTTTTTCAAGGACAATGTGTCAGCCAATAGGGGGCGCTGGGGACACAGTGATGAGAAAGACAATTCCTACTTTCACTGGGCCTGTACTCTAGTAAGGAGAGACAAGCAAATGATTTCCTTAAACGTGGTGAGTGCTACCATCACATAAGCACAGTGGGTCTTGAGAGCATTAGGTAGGGGCACATAACCCAGCTGGGGGTGTCAGGAAAGACTTCCTGGAGGTAACACCTGAGCAGAGAATGGAGCACAGGGTTGCTTCCGTGCACACCCTTCAACTTGGGTTTGAGCTTTTAAGTGTTAACCCTTGCCACATGCTTGGATTCCAAATCGTGCCTGAGATTGCGAGTCAGCCCAAATCCTGGCTTCACCTCTGGGCTTTACTCTCCTTCTCTACCAAAGTGGATTGGTCTAGCCTGGGTTCATCCTCCCCCGCCCCCAACCCCACCCCAAGTCCCCTCTGATCTGCTCTGCCAGCCTCTGCTCTGGAACTGCCATTGACCTGTTTTCCTGGAAACATCCAGAGCTTCCTGCCACTATCATGCCTGGGGCTAAGAGGGACCTAAGGACTCCCTTTAGGGAAGATGGATATCTGAGGCAGGACAAATCAGTAATGAAACACGGCAAAAATTGAAATCGCTTGCAATCAGTTACAGCCAGGAAGGGAGAGAGCATGTTCATCTTGTTCATCAGGAGTCCCCGCTATGCTAGCAGCGTGCCTGGCAGGAAATGTGTTCAGTAAATGTTAAATGAATAGTTCTTACAAGACTACAGTTCAAAGCTGTGCTTCTGATTGCTGCATAATTTTCCTAGCTCTTAGGTGCAGAATGTCTTTCTCAGACCGGGCATTCAAGAGGACCCTTTGCACAGCTCTTCATACGGCCACTTGATGGCTCTTTGAGAAACAGGTGCAAGCAGTCTGTTTCGCTGCCAGGCTTTTCTTGCATAAATTTCCAAGGGAAGGCAACTGTTGGTATTCTCCCGCCGGTGTCCCAGCTTCCGGAGGCAGCAGGTTCCAAGGCCCGACACCCAGGGAGCCGTGGCGGAGGGCAGCCTGTAATCCATCTGCTCCGAGGCCCCTTCCCTTCTCCGCCGGCTCGCTCCCCGCCTGACCCGGGGGGGGGGGGGGGGGGGGGGACACGTGCCAGCGTCTGCGCATCTCCACACCCCCGTACCCAGGGCTGCTGAGGGCGCGCCGTGGGCCGCCCGGGAAGGGAAATCCCGGAGGAAGCCATAGTTGTTACTATCACATCGCGGGTGTCGTCATCAGCCGAGGCGTGCCTAAGAAGCCCCTTCTCCCGCGTCGGGCCCGCGCCTTCCTTTTCTCGATCTCGCCCGCCCCGGCCACCTCGGGCGGGGCTACCACAGCCCAGCCCTGTAGTGCCCGGCGGCCGCCTCCGCGTCCCAGCACCAAGGCTCTCAGAATCCGGGAAGTCGCAGGCCTGATGCGGAGCTTAGAAAACCGACGGCGCCCAGCGGAACGAGGACAAGTTCCACACTGGCTGCGACACGGACCAGCAAGAGGACCTTGGCTCGTGGCTCCCCCTCCCGCCGCCTCAGTTTGCCCCCCTATAACCCAAGGAAGGAGCTGAGATCCTATGCCTCTAGGGGAGGTTGCGGGGAGAACGCCACCCCCCTCGCTTGCCCCCTCCCCGCGCGTGGGCTTTGGGCTGGGTCTTGGGCCAGGAGTGGGGTGAGGGCGCCGGGCGCGGCGTGAGCGGAGGTGCAGCGCAGTGGGCTCGCGCAGACCCTCTCGTTGTGCTCGGCTCGGCTCCCCGGCGCAGTACGGTTCCTACGCACACGCAGCCCGCAAACCCTGGCACCCGCCGGAGCAGCCAGCCCGCCGCCCAGCTAGCTTGCCTGATCCGCGCAAGCCTCACCTTCTCCGCGAAGCTCTCCCGGCTTAACCCCATCACTTCCAACTCTACCTGGCACGTGTTCCAGTTTTTTGCTTATTTTTAGAAGTGTGTACCCAGTGTCATTGTTTGGAATAACAGTAATAATGTCCCTAAGTTCAGGACTCCCAGTGTTCTTGAAGGGCGACGTCGATAGGTTTCTTGCTGAGCTTACTAACCACTCCCATCTTCTGCGTTCCCCCGTCCAGGCGTCACTCTTTCCCCTCCTCTTACGACCCCCGGCTTTACACTTAGTCACAGCTTGGAGCGCACAATCCAATCACCACCCCGTTTTTAATCTACAGTGACAGCAGGTGTGAGGGTCAGAAGGCACTGAGCATCTGAAGCTTCAGCTCCCGGCTCCGCAACCGACTTTGCTGCACGTGGCTCCTTTCCCTGTGCTTCAGCTAAAATGAGGCAAAAGGAGGTGATGCCCAGGAAGGTACCACAGGTTCAAGGTAATGAAGCACCTGTTGGCAAGCTGACCACAGCCTCCCTCCAGGAACAGTGGCTTGTGACCCCAGAGAGATGGGGAGCTGCTCCTCCCTTCTCCCGCTGCCCCAGAATTCAGAGTGACAAGACCCACTCTCTTTTGTCACCTGTGAGTGCCCGGAATCAGGAAGGGACAGCGGATGAGGGTCCAGCCCAGCCCTTCATTCCCTGGCTGCATGACCCCTGGACATGTCTTTCTCCGAGACTCGAGACTCGAGACACTCACCCGGAACAGAGGCATAATAATGGATTGAAGGAGATCAGGAAGCTTTTTGTCATCCCAAGTCTCTGTATAAAAATAAATAATAATGAACGGTACAGTGCTTGGCAGCAGATTTAGCTCGCGAGTTCTGACCCCACATCCTCCAGAGTGGTTTCTGGCTGGAGTCCCTGGAGTTCTCGCAGATGATCACACTACTCGCCCCACATTCTTTCTGGTTCTCTCGAGATAGGTAATGGATCTACACGTGTTTCTGCTTCCGTGTAGGGGGCTGGGGTCACGGTATGACCAGGTGTCGGAAGCAGAGATGCCTCTGCGCGGGCCTGCAAAGGTCAGTGGTCTCTGGGTGAAGGTTGTTGGTCCTGAAGGCCCCCAGGCTTGAAGAGCTCGGCGTGGAACCGGTAGGCGGGGCTCGGATGGGGCGGGGCTAGTCTGCCAAGAGGGCGTGGACTATGGAAATTAGGCGTTCTCCAGAACCCGGAGGGGGTGCAAAGGGCACCCCCTGGCCCGGGCGCTGGGCAATGGGGCTTTGCCTACAGGGGTAGCGCTGCGGGGGCGGGGCTTCGGCGCGAGGGGGGTAGGGGGGAGGCCGGGGAGTCTGGAGGCGGGGCTTGGGGAGCTCGCCCGATTCGGGGCGGGGCTCCAGCGGCCGCGGGATCTGCAGTTCAGACACCCCACGCCACAGTCGCCGCAGTTCCCTCTACTCCGGTGGCCCGGCTACCCTGCGGGGAGTCCAGGGGTCGGCTGGCCTCTCGGACTTGGCAAGGGCCCGGCCCCACCTCTCCCTCCCCCGGTGGGGCCTAGACGGTCGGGGCCGCGAGGACATGGAGCCCGTTCCCGCCGCGCGGGGCTCGGAGACCACTCGCCTGGTGAGCCCCCGGGACCGCGGCGACGCCAGTGGCGGCTTGCGTTTGAAGAGGTAGGACAGCCCTCGGCCGGGGGGCGCCACCCTCCTGCCATCCGTCCATTTCGTTGTCTCCCTCGGCGCGGCTCGCGCCGGCCGCCCCAGCGCACCGGGACTCCCTCGGCTTCGCGGCGCGCGGCTCCCTCCTCTGCGGCCACAGACACCCCGGCCCACCTACCCAGCCAGCCGCGACCCCCGTTCTGCAGGCCCGCTATGCCCGCCCCAGCCACCCTCCTCCGGGTCCGGTGAAACGGCTCCCCGGCCCGCCCCCCAAGCCTCCGCACCCCTCCGCCGCCCCCGCCGCCTTTGGCTCCCCTGCGAGCCGCTGCCCTCCGTCGGACCGGAGCCCGCGCCAGGCGCCCCGATGTCCGCACTGCTCCGGGGCCCTGGCCGTGGGAGCGCCTCGCCGACCAGGCTTCCGAGCCCCATCGGCAGGTCCCCAGCCCCTCGCCCCGCGCGCTCGGGCTCAGGGCGTCCCCTCCAGCCGTGGGCGCCCGGACCCGCGGCGGGTCTTCCAGGCCCGGGGGGCGGCGGGCCTGCGGCAGCGAGGGGGCGCGGAGGAAGGAGCAGGTGCGGTCTGGGCGGCAGGGGGTATTCCGGGCTGCGCACAGACGGGGCCGGGGGCGGCGAGGTGTGAAATGCGGCGCGCGGAGCGGCCGGGACAGCGGGCCGGGGGCGGCGGGAGAACCGCCTCCGCGTCCCGCGGGCCTCCCGAGCGGCGCCCGCCGACTCTGTCCGCCTTGCCTTTCGGAGCAGCCGAGCCAGGGCCGCCTTGGCCACCTCCGCTGGCCATTTTGTCTGCTGGCCGACCGTCCGTTTGTCTCTTTTCTCATCTTTCCCAATCTTTCTGTTTCTCTCCCAGCCTCTTTCCTTTTGTCTCGGATATGGTGCCTCTGTGTGTATTTCTGGATCTTTCTCTGGGTGGGGGCTGTAAACCGGGGTGGATGGGGGAGCAGAAGGAGGGAAGACACCGTCTGACTCCTCCTGCAGGGGACTGCAGACGTGGGCACTGTGGGGGCTCCAGCCGTGGCCGTGGCATCTCTGCACCTATGCTTTTGACTCTGCTTCAGACCATCACCCCTCCCTACACCCCTCTGCCCCCCTCAATATTATTTGTTGTTTGTTGGGGGTTTCGGAGGGCTAGGGAGAGAAAACTGCCTTCCCTTGTCTGTAAACGGCATGTACGGTCCCCCGCCCCGCGCCGTACACACACACACTCACACACTAACAATGAGGTCCTTTAGGGCCCAATTCCTGCAGAACAAAAGGGAGCAGCCTGTTGATGGGTGGCTACCTTGATGCTGGCTGCACTGTGCCTTACAGGGCCAGGAAAGGCATCTTGCCCACTGCCCAAAGCCGCTCAGCCTCCGTTTGCCCCTCAGACCCACAGCCCTGTCTGCCCGCTCATCCCCATTCTCATATGACCATTAGTCACCAAATCCTGCAGTATTTTCTGAAAGAGGTTCTTCGCTACCTAACCAACCCCTCCTTTAAAATTCTGCTCAGGGAGCCTCCAGCCTGGTCTGTTCTGGACACCTCCATCTCCTCTCTTCCTCCCAGACTAGTACATCAGCAAGGTCATCTCAGGGCTCAGGAAAGATATGTGAAATCAATCAGTGCACCTCCCTTTGTGTTCCTTAGAGTTCATCACTTTTCCCCTTCTGCCCTTCCCCTGGCTCCTCACGCCCCATGTGTTTACATTCCCCTTCTGCACCTAGATCACATCGTCTGCACCTCTCCCTCTGTGAAGTTCTCCTCACCCCCGTTAGAGTTGGTCCTTTCCTCCCCTGTGCTCCAAAGGCCTTTGTCCATAAGCCTCCTGGCCCTGGCCTCTTCTTGCATAGTAAGTCATTTGTGGCACATCTGTCTCTCCCACTAGATTGGGCTTCAGCGTATGTGCACTACCTGGCACACCTCATTGAAGGTTGAGGATGGGGTTCAAAGCCACCCTCATCTCCCCATATTCTCTGGAAACACCTAGAATCACACATCCAGATTCTAAGTCTTGGAAGGGAATTCCAATAAATGAATCTACCTACCAGCACTTGAATTTTCCCTACAGGCACCAAAGTTCCCCCCACTTCCCTTACACCTTAATTACCCACTTGGAAGAGCTTTCCTCAGCCAGAAGGCCTCAGGCACCCCTCCCCACGTTAACTGCTGTGATTCACATTTCTATCTGGAGCCTTCATGTTCACTCCTTGGTATTCTTGTCACACTTCTGTGACTATTTCTAGGACTGTATTTTTCTATTTAGGTCCTTTATTCTGTGGAAGGTTCTATCCTTGCTAGGGTTCAGGTTGGGTAGTAGTGAGGGTGAGAATTGGGCCAGAACGGGCCTAAATCTCAATCAACCTGAGCTCAGCCTTGGCATTCCCCAGATGAGGCCCTCAGCCCCGCTCCTTTGTCAAGGGAGGTCTGTGGCCCTGTGCAGTTAAAGCGGCCACAGCTGGGTGCTTACAGTCACACTGAGGTCCAGCTAACGTGTGGCAGGCTCCAAAGCCAATGTTCTTAATGCTACTGCTGCCGATCACAGCATTCTGCACACCGTCTTCCCCGTGACAACTCAGCTCTGGAATCTGGCCATTAGTTCTGTGTGCCAGGAACCTCAGACTTTTTGGGTCCCAACATTCTACTCCTCCCTTAAAGGACCACACTTCAGTGGCATGCCTAGAGAGGGGAGGTGAAGGATCTACAAGTGGAGGCACAGGAGGTGGGTCTGGGAGGTAGGAGGCACTGAGGACAGGATCACGTGCTGAGTCTGCCCCATACCTTCACACCACCTTCCCTTCATATTGGCTCTGCCTGGTGTGCTCACTTCATCTTTATCAAAGCCCTCCCTATCCTGCAAGGCCCTCCTCGTGGTGCCTTCTTCGGCTTTTCCCTGATTTTCTCATTAGAATCAATGTATCTCTCTATCGGGGCCCTGCTAGCCTTTAACTGTTCTAAGGGCTGTAGCTACCTTCTGCGTATCCATTTGTCTTGTCCACCAGAAACCCCCAGAGTTCAGAAAGAATTTTGTTGGAAGATTTGCTCATTTGGTACGCCTTATGGCGCCTGCGTAATGAATTGATTTGGTTGGAATCCAGTCTCAGCTCTACCACTAACTGGCTGTGTGGCCTCCATAAGTCCTCTCCCTCTCTGAGCCTCAAACCACTAACTCTTCTCCATCTTCATCTTCGTCATCCGTCTTTCTTATTATTTCTTCTCCTTCTCCTCCTCATCCTCCTTCTTCTCTTTGAATCGCTGGTTTGCCTTCAGTTTTAACCCTAAAGCTTTTAACAGTGGAATCAATCAGAAGGCAAAGGTATAGGGGAATAATTTTCCAACGCTTCTCTCGTAAACTCATATTTTAGATTCTTCTTTGGAGTAAGGCAGGCTCAACTGTTTACAAGGTAATTTTGGAGCTGTAAACTCTCCCCGTTTCTTCCCTGTGTTCCCCCATTCAGTCTTGGTTGCCGCAATCAGACAGATAGAGTGTGAGGACCCTTTTTTCTTGCACCTGCGCTGGAACCTTAGGAGTGGACAGTAGCTGCGCCAGGGCTGTCCAATAGATGCACGTCTCACACTTCTAATTCCTTCAATAAGGTGTTAGACTGAGCCGTCTCTAAGGGCTTTCCAGCTGCGAAATGTTTATGAAAAGAGAAGGAAGGCTGAGATCTGTGCGTTCACTTAGGCCCCATCTCTTGTGTGGTCCTCTGTCCACAAGGTCCCAGCTTTGACTGGGCCTTGTGACGGAGAGAAAGATGGGCCACATCTGAGGAAGCCAGTCTGCAGGATCTAGGATCTGAGAGTGAGGAGCAGGTCAGCCTGTGGGCCAGACCCCAGCTGAACTACATTGCCTCCCTCAGTCTCTTTACAGGGCCCTCAGAGTCCCTCCCCGAGGAGCCCAAACCTGTGGAGATGCCCTTCCACCACTGCCACAGGGACCCCCTGCCACAGCCTGGTCTCACGCCCGAGAGGCTGCAGGCACAGAGGCAGCTGTGTGCCGCCTGTGCCGTGTGCTGCGTCTTCATGGCCGGGGAGGTGGTCGGTAAGTTGGAGAGCTGCTCCTGCAGCCTGATCCTCCCGACACCTGCCTGAGCCACTCTCCGCTCAGAGTCCCAGGGATGTCCCTGGGTGGTGATGCGGAGGAGATGGGGATGGCTGGGACATGGGAGTTGAGTGCCCGGGGACTCCAGAAGTAGGAGAGTGAAGGACAGCATCAGGGGAAGTTCAGGGTGGGGTCCATGGCTGGCTTCTGTGATAACTGCTCTTTTAAAAGCCCTATTTCTTGTTGTTAAATATGTCACTGTAGAAAAACTAGAAGATGTGGGTGAGTGAAAAGAAGAAAATAAAAACTCTCTGTCATCCCATTACCAGTGAAAAACCACAGTTTGCCTTTGGGTGTCTGTGCCCCATTCTCGTTTCCGTGCCTGTACACACACCTGCAGAACCAGACCGTGCGTTGTTTTACCTTTGCAGGCGGGTATTTGGCACACAGCCTGGCCATCATGACCGATGCAGCCCACCTGCTGGCAGACGTGGGCAGCATGGTGGGCAGCCTCTTCTCCCTTTGGCTCTCTACCCGTCCAGCCACCCGCACCATGACCTTTGGCTGGCACCGCTCTGGTAAGGCTCCTGCATGATCTGGTGACCCTCCAGTCTTGCCAGAGGGTACCTCTTAGGGTCCCGGGCAGGTCTCTGATAGCTTGTCTTCACCTGCAGAGACTCTGGGGGCTTTGGCCTCTGTGGTCTCCCTCTGGATGGTCACTGGCATCCTCCTGTACCTGGCCTTCATCCGCCTGCTGCACAGCGACTACCACATCGAGGGGGGCGCCATGCTGCTGACCGCCAGCATTGCAGTCTGTGCCAATCTGCTGTACGTTCCAGTGTGGAGCAGGCACCTTGTCGGGTTCAGGGCAAGGGGTCCTCCTCAAGGCTGGGAGAGCTGGCAACACAAACGCAGTTCCCAGCAGTCTGCTCTGGGAGTGCCTGAGAAGGGACTGGGGTAGAGACCTAAAATTCAGAGTCAGCAGACACTTGTGAAGCACCTGCTGTGTGTACCATCCACTCTTGCTGGGAGCTTTCACAGTATTATCTCATTTAAAGCCCACAACTACCCCCTGAGGTAGGTTGTATTGCCTCTAGTATATAGTTAATGAAATAGAGCTGAGAGGTGACCACGTGACTTGCCCAGGCCACATAGCTATTGAAGTAGCAAGGCCAGCATCTGAATTCAAATCCCTAGCACCATGTGCTGTATTCTTGCCCCCAGGCTGCACTCTTTGTCTCCCTTGGACAACATTGTCTTCTTCCTGGGGCTGGGAAAATAGGGAGAAAATAGGTGGAGAAAGAGCTCTGAGAGGTGAGAGGAGGCGGAGCACAAAGGGGCAGAGGAGGCTGAGAGCAGGCCCCTGGGCTGAGCTGCTCTGCTTCCCCCTCAGAATGGCCTTTGTGCTGCACCAGGCTGGGCCCCCCCACAGCCATGGGTCCAGGGGGGCTGAGTATGCACCGCTGGAGGAGGGGTCCGGGGAGCCCCTGCCCCTGGGGAATACCAGCGTCCGAGCGGCCTTTGTGCATGTGCTGGGGGACCTTCTGCAGAGCCTCGGGGTGCTGGCTGCCTCCATCCTCATCTACTTCAAGGTACCGCCCGTCAGGCCTGCCCCAGCCTTCTTCCTCCCACCCCACAGCCCACCCTCTACTTCCTGGGACCAGCAGCTCCTAGCTCCCCAGAACTCCCAGCCTGGGGTCCCTATCCCCTGCACAGGGTTCTCAGGAGCCTCTTAGGGCCTGTTTGTCCAACACACCCCTAGATCTTCCTCTGAAAAGTCCCTGGTTTGCGGGCTTACGGGTCCCTTTCTCTCTCCAGCCTCATTACAAGGCAGCCGACCCCATCAGCACCTTCCTCTTCTCCATCTGCGCCCTTGGGTCCACAGCTCCCACCCTCCGCGATGTCCTCCGTGTCCTCATGGAAGGTGACTCAGTCCTCACTGCTCCCCTCCCCCCTGGGCCCCTCTCTTTTCTCTGAAGCGTGTGGGGAGAAGGCTGGGGTTCTGGGGCCTATTGTTGGAAGGACACTTCTTCAGGCCCAGGGTGAAAGGTGGGGGTCCACAGGATGAGTGGGGATGTGGGGCTGTCCCTGGGCAGGAGCAGCTCTAGAAGAAAGGCTTGGTGGGTGTTGCTTGCAGGTACCCCCCGAAATCTGGGGTTTGAGCCGGTGAGGGATACGCTCTTGTCAGTGCCAGGAGTCCGGGCAACTCATGAGCTACATCTGTGGTCCCTGACGCTCACTTACCACGTTGCCTCCGCACACCTGGCCATTGGTGAGTCCACACTGGCTGCAGCCAGTTATTCCTAGAAATATGTCTCCCTTCCCCTCCCCCCACAAACATAGGAAGATAGCCAGAATTACTGGGTTTCAGCCTCTCTCTCTCTGCATCTCTCTCTCTCTCTCTCACACACACACATACACACACACACACACACACACACGTGCATGTTGGAGCCAAAGAGCTCTGGACTGAGCCCTGGACCAGCTACCGCTACTGGCTATCCTGGGGGAGGTTTCACCCTCTTTATTTTGTTTATTTTTTAAAAGATCTTATTTATTTATTTTTAGACAGAGGGGAAGGGAGGGAGAAAGAGAGGGAGAGAAACAGCAATGTGTGGTTGCCTCTCACACACCCCTACTGAGGTCCTGGCCCACAACTCAGGCGTGTGCCCTGACTGGGGATCGAACCAGTGGCCCTTTGGTTCACAGGCCAGCACTCAGTCCACTGAGCCACACCAGCCAGGGCTCACTCTCTTTTGAGTGGTGCAGGGAACCAGTAGCCCTTTATAAGATCACTAGTTCCTACACGGGGTGGGTACCAGGGATGGGGCACAGTGAGATGACTTCCAGCACCTCCACTCAGTGGGGTATCATATAACTCCTAAAAATGACAATTGTGAAGACTGTATGGCAACTAGGGAAGCTGTTTGTGGTCCAAGGCTGAGAGGAAAAAGCTGAATGTAAAATTATATCTACATTATGATTCAACTATTAAAAATATATATGGTGACTCACAAGCTGACAAAGTATTTTTGAGTTTCTTCCAGATGCAAGAAGCAATCAGAGACATGCAATTTGGATGCCAAAAATATTATACTTGGTGGGCTATTTGATGATAGTTCCAAAGGGACAATGGGACAGAATACTTAACATCTGGGTTGTCCTGGAAAATCGGGTGGCCTGGCTGCCGAAATACAGCTGTATATGGACACTCAGAGAACAAAGACAATACAAAAATAAGAACAGTTTAGTGTGTTAGCGTAGTCGATTTGGGGTGAGTCTCTGCAATCCTTTCTTTCACATTTTTATGCTTTTCAAACAACGCGGAAAGCAAATAAAGCTCTTCATCGAAGCCTGGCTTTAATGGTGTGCAAGGCCCTGGGTCCCCCTTCACCGGTCCTTATCTCGGCCGCAGCCTGGTTCCCGATTCCCCTGGGAACCTGCTGTCTCTTATCGCTCTCCCACAGACTCCACAGCGGACCCGGAAGCTGTCCTGGCCGAAGCCACATCCCGGCTCCACTCCCGATTTGGATTCTCCAGCTCTACCCTGCAGGTTGAGCAGTACCAGCCCGAGATGGCCCAGTGCCTGCGCTGCCGGGAGCCTCCCCAAGCCTGAGCTGGCCCTGCGCTTACCCCACTGCCAGGCCCAGGCTCCGCCCTGGACTCTCAGCAGCTGCCTCTTTGCTCACAGAGAAGGGACAGAGCTGGGCCCTTACCCCTTCCTCTCTCCCTCCTTCCACCTTCCGACTTCCCAGCCCCACGCCCCAGTGGGCAAGACCAAAGTATTGGGGGCAGGGAAGTGGGGTGGGAATTAGACTGAACAGGGAATCAGTGCAGTGGGGGTGGGGGGTGGGAGGCCCGTGGTCCCAGCTCCCCACGGTCATCCCTTCTGGGGTTCATTTGTCTATGGCAGGCTGGCTGGCTGGGGCATCGCCTGTCTGTGTGCTGTGTGCCTGTGCCTGGGGGAGGTCAGCAGGGGCCCCTCCCCGCATGGCCCTCGCTCTGTCTATGCAGGAGCCCCAAAACTTGCACTTTGTGCGTGTGTTCTGGCCTGTGGTTTTGTCTGCGTGTGTACGCGTGTGTGTTCCTTGGTGCTGTGGCCGTGTGTCTCTGTGCATGTGTGGCTGTGCGCTGGTCCCTCTGAGTCTGCACCATCTCTGTGTCTGTTTGGGGGTCTGTGTCCATCCCTCTGTTGGTGCTGTGCCCTGGCTATCCCAGAGAGAGGGGGACTCCACCACAGTGCCGCCAATAAACTTGTGTCTCACTGCGTCTTTCAGCCCCTGTGCTGAGTCCTCAGGAGGGGGAGGCAGAATCAGACACCTGAGCACTGACAGACTCACGCAGTCCATGCAACCTCCACAGCCCTCCGACCCCTCCCCAGCCCCTCCACCCTCTCCACCGTCGAATACACATTCCGATGGCATAGGCTAGAACCCACCAGGCTCTGCACCTCCGATCCCTATCCACAGCCTGCTGGAGCCAGCCGGGTCCATGGCTCAAGCAGAGTCCCTGGGAGCCCTGGGTTGGGTTGCAGGAGAAAGCTGGAAGGCAAGGAGCCAAGGGATTCTGGAGAATCGTTCCTAAAGGCCCCGTCCCTCGGTGGGAGAGTGGTTGGACCACAGTGCGGATGTGGGCTCGGTTCTCAGGCTTGTGATACGGGGAAGGCGGGCGGTGTGGGTCCAGCCCTGAGTCCAGTTTTGGGCTGCGGGCACCAGGGGCCGCTTTACGGTTATTCCCCCTTTGCCTTAAGAATCACATATGTTTTTGACAGATTTGCTCTTACAAACCAGACTCAGTGAGGGATTGATTTTTGCTTTTTAAAAATCAAACTTTCTGCTCTGACTTTAGATCTAGTTCTTTGGATCAACAGGAGGCCACTGGCCTTCCTATCCCAGATCGCTAAAATTCTACCTGAAGCAGAGACACAGTATTTTTTTATTAGCCCGTGCGTATTTCCGCAAGGCTTTTCCTCCCATAATGGAAATATCTTTATTATAAAAATTATCTCACTTTTATCATTAAAGCATATTATAAATATATGCTTGTTTTAAGGGTTCAACAAAGGAAATGTGTTTAAAGTAGAAAGTGATATGTTACCCCTAGAATCTACTCCCAGAGACAGCTGCTGTTCACAGTTTTTTTGTTTTTGTTTTTGTTTTTCTTAAATATCAATGTGTGGTTGCTTCTCTCATGGCCCCCACTGGGGACCTGGCCCGCAACCCAAGCACGTGCCCTGGCTGGGAATCGAACCGACAACCCTTTGGTTCACAACCTGCACTGAATCCACTGAGCTACACCAGCCAGGGCTGTTCACAGTTTTGAGTCTCCTGCCTATATATTTTTTTAAAGATTGTATTTATTTTTTAGAGAGGGGAAGGGAGAGAGAAAGAAAGGAAGAGAAACATCAATGTGTGGTTGCCTCTTATGCGCCCCCGACTGGGAAACTGGCCCGCAACCCAGGCATGTGCCCTGACTGGGAGTCAAACCGGTGACCCTTTGGTTCGCAGGCCAGCACTCAATCACTGAGCCACACCAGCCAGGGCTCCCGCCTGTGTTTTTATATACAAACACTTCTACATAATAACAGAAATGGGACCACGTGATCCTGTAACCTGCTCTTGTGACTCAACCATACTTCCTGGCTGCACTTTGCTTTGTCAGTACACACAGGTTTCATTACTCTCTTTAAGGCGGGGCCTTTGGACTGGTTGGAAACAGGCCTCCCCACTCTGATCTTTGGCTGGGGGCCTGGGCCCAGGCTTGTGAGTCACTGCTGGTCTGATGGTCTGAGATGGACCTGGGAGGCTGGGCCAAGGTGACAGACAGGCTGGCAGTCCATCCCACTAGGAGCAGGGCGGCTGCCCCAGCTGCTCTCCACGCTTTTCTGGTTCCTAATACTTTCTCATTTTACGTCTCATTGATTACTGGCCCCCAGCGACAGGGCGGGGGTGGGGAAGGGGGAGGAAATGGAGGGTGGGGAAAATGAGGACTAGATGATCACCTTCTTAGCAACGGCCTTCAGCCCCAGGCCCACCTATGTACACAGTGCTGGGGCCCTCTGCAGGGGAAGGAACCGACTGTTCCGGGCAGAAAGAGCCTCACAAAGCATGGGATCCATCTCTGCCCCACACCCCTGCAAAGTGAGGGAGAGGAAGGAGAGGCTAAGAATGGGAAAAGGACTTCCCGACAGTCACCCACTGACAGGGGCAGGGCAGGAGCCAGGCTCTCACTCCCACTCAGGAGCCGCTGAAGCTCCTGCCCAGCTGAGTTTCTCGGCTCCTTTCTCAGCAAACTGCTGCTCCCGTGCTCCAGGGCCTGGGCTCTGCCTCAGCCCTCGACTAATAGTCGGATCATTGTTAACCTCTCTGCCCCCCAGATTTCCTAACTGTAATAAGAGGGACTGTGTAACACTGTGGGCGTGAATGCACCTGGTATGCAGAGGGTCTGTAGGAAAGGGTTAGCGTTCCGGTGGAGTCCAGGATGCAGGGGAGAGCTTGCAGGGGAACAAGGTGGCCCAGCACCCTGGCAGCAGGGACAGGGGCCAACATTTATTGAACTAACACTTAGCAAAAGGCACTGTGGTACCTATTATCTGCACTTTATACATGTGGAGGAACTGAGGCTTACCTGTTCAAGGTCATGTTGCTAATAACTGTCAGAGCTGGGAATCACACTCCGTTCTGATGGCTCTGAGTCCCTAGCTGTTTCTTCCATGCCTTCTGCCTCTCCATCCACCTCCAGGCAGGGCTCCGTCAGGAATAGGGAAGGCATGAGGGTCAGAAGCATCCTTCTTTCGAAGAGCAGCTCCGAGGGAGTCGGGGTATTCCTTATCTTCAGGAGCTGCCAGGAGCTGCCCCTCTTATCTCCCCAACCCACCTCGCCACCGGCTTAGCCAGAGCCTTAGCCCTATCCCTCTTGGAGGCCTTCCCTGATGATAAAATAGGTGGTGGAGGGAGAGGTGAGGAGAGGGGCTAGAAAGAGGAGGGGAACCAAGGGAAGGCGGAGGAAGGGCAGAGTGGGGAAGGCCCACCATCCATCAGCCCAGCCCTGGCAGCTCATTACACGGCTGGTTAACCAGAGGGAGAGGGGGAGGGCCAGTGGCAGAGGGGCCAGAGGAAAGGGAGAGCCCAAGAAGGATGAGGTGCTCAGGAGGGAGACAGGACTGGCATCCTGAGAGTGCAGGTATAGGTATGCTCACAGGAGACAGGAGACCAAGGAGCCAGACAGAAAAGCTGGAATGGAAAGGTGCAGGGTCTGGGCCTGGGGGGCATCCAGACAGACAACAGGCCCCGCCATCCTCACTGCGCTGCTTACTTGGGGACTGCTGGCAAGCTGGCAGGGAACAGATACACCTTCCTCTCCAAGGGGTGAGGACTGAGGACCCTACAGCCCGGGGAGCAATCTGGGGTCAAGAGGAAGAGCAGGGCGATAAAGCCATGTCCCCCTCCCTCCAGTGACCCTGCCGCCCCTTCAGGGACTTCAGTGCAGGTCAGTCTAAAGGAAGGCCCATCCCACTGCCTTGAGCTAGATTGTCAGAGGAGAGCAGCGCCCCCGTGAGGCCCGTGCCTCGGTAGCAGCAGAGGCAGCCTGAGGCTCTGGAGGGAACTCAGGACCCCTGCCTGCCTCCTAGCAGATTCTCCCACCTCCTGGAGAACTGCATTTAGGGAGTTTCCTTTGTAGTGAAGGACTCTTCACCCCCCAACTCAGGGAGTTCCCAGGGCCTCCCTGTCTCTGCCATCAGCTGCAGGCCCATCCCACCAGCACATGGTCAACACCTTCCGGGGTTGCTGGGCCATTCCCAGGTCTCTGTGGGGCACAGCCTGAGGTTGAGGATGCAGCTGGGATCACAAATGATTCCACAGACAAAGTAGACCCTATTTCCAGGACTAGAGAGGGAAAGCGTTGGGAGCATGGGTAGGAAGGAGGGCCCTGGATTGCCAGGGCCTGTGTGTCTCTCCTGTGGCACCGTTCCCTGTCCACCCTCTGCCCCTCGCTGCTCCCTGGTTCAGCATCCTGCAGCCCCAGGAAGTGGTCCCAGAGCTGGCCTGGGCAAAGCTCACTCAGAAGACAGGTCTCTTCTGTGTCAGAGCTGACCCTCTGCACTGGAGCCACCCTGGGAAGGGCACATCTCGTGGTCTCCTTCCCTCTGGCACCAGAACTCCGTGACTTCTGGAAGACTCCCTGGTCAGTTCCTAAGTGGGTGGCTCACTACTGGGGAGCAGGAACGTGCAGCCATCAGTAGCACCCCCTACCTGACGCTCGAAGGGAAAGGCTGCAGGCTCCTTCTTCCAAACAATTTCCACTCTTAAAACATGCAGCCTTCTCAGAGTAGAGCAGGAAAGCACCATGGAGGTGGGTGTCCAGGTGCGTGTCTTCTGAGTGTTCCTCTCCCATTGGTGCTGTGCCTGTGATGCCTGGTGCCAGGGCTCACTGTCTCCCTCTCTCAGATCTGGACAGTCTGCACATTCAATCCCATTCTCTTGTTGTCTTTGGCTCAACCGAGATGGGCTATAAATTTTTAAAGGACTGTAGCCAAAAACCTAGGGAGAAACAAAGGGGAACCAAACCCAGGAAATAAGAGACAGTTCAAGCTTACCAAAATAAGCAGGTTTGAGATGCTACAACAGCAAACTCGCTTTTCCCTGGCCGTGAGGCCTGCCCAGAGCCCGCCTCCCTGCTGGCCTCCGCCCAGCCCACCTGCTGCACCGGAGCAGGTTCGGGTCAGGATGAGGACTGGGACTCGTCACACAGGACTTCTGGGAGGCAGGGGGATGGGGTGGGGGTGGCGATTAGACTGCAGATCTGCAGAGTGCCCTTGAGGGAAGGCACCGCTTTGCTCATGGTTGCCTCCCAGCACCCAGCTCACAGCCTGGCACCGAGTCAACGCTCGGTGCTGACAGTCAGTTACAGGATGAAGGGATGGAAAGACGGTGAGCAAGCGAGCACGGGGCCAGTAGAAACCCATCAAGTTCTCTCCTCACCCTCAGGCTCCCACCAACGGGCCGACAAGCCAGGGCCTTACCAGGGCAAATCTGCAGGAGCACTTGGTGGTAACTAACCTCTCAAGTAGGAAGAAGTTGATATTTCTAGAGTTCCTCAGGGGGTGACATGCCTGCGCGAAGCCCTGTCCTGGATGGACATTGTCACCCCAGCTCTACCACAAACTCCCGTTGCGCCCAACTCTGTGACCCTTTTGTTAATCTCCTGTGGATTCATCACAGCTGTCCTGGCCTTTTTGTTTTTTGTTTTTAAACAGGGAAAGAGAGAAAGAGAGGGAGAGGAACGTTGATATGAGAGAGAAGCATTGCCTCTCACATGCACCCCAACTGGGGCCCAAACACGCAACCTAGGCATGTGCCCTGACCGGGAATCGAACCAGTGTCATTTAGTTTTGTGGAACGACACTCAACCAACTGAACCACAACTGGTCAGCCTAGACATCTTCCCAGCCTTTTCTAGACTCTTTCAGGTCCAATCCCGACACCTCTTTTCCCCTTGCCTCTTGGGATTGGCACCTCTAAACCAGTCCCTCCCCACCAAGCCCATGAAATCTGGTGTCCACCCTACTGCCACAAAGCTGCTCATGTTGAGGATTCAGTCCACAAATGTTTATTGAACATCTACTATGTGCTAATACTGTTCTAGATGCTTGGGATATATCAGTGAATAAAGTCCTTGTTCTTTGGCACTCATCACATAAAAATGTCATTTTTTTTTCTGTTGTACCTTGCCTCAAATTTCTAGCTTCATTGGCTGCATGACATCTCTATACAGATGTGCCACAGCAGCTGACAATGTCATGTCCCAACAGACTCCATCCTTCCCTACCCCAGACTGGCTCTCTGGTCCACGGCGGGCCTCATTCTCCCAATCTCAAGGTCCCCCCACCACGGAGTCCTTTTCCACTCTTTCCTTCCCTTGGTATTTTATAGCATCCACTCCTGTCTGTCAGTCCAGACCCTCCCCACCCCTCATCCGCGTTTAGCGCAGCAGCGTCTAACAGGCTTCCCTGGTGGTGGAATGGTTCCCACCCCCATCTCTTCCAGAGTCCGCTTCCCGACTAGTCTTCCCTGGGCACTCATTTCATCCTGGCACTGCTTCTCTGCTGCATGCCTCCCCCAGGCAGTGTCCCCCACAGTTTGTGGGATATCATTACAGAGTTAGAGATGCCTAACAAGTTACACCGGGAACTCCCAACTCTACCCTTTCAACTGAAAGCCCTGAGGGGCACCGGCTTGCCCATGGCTGCAGCTCATTAGTGCTAACAGGCAGGGATAGGATAAAGGTGGTGGTTGGGCTCCCAGGGGGTGCCTATTTTGAGGGGATTTTCTTTCCCACTAGGGTAGACGGGGAATAGTTGGAATGACTTTGCGACGATAATAAGCAAACACATAAGGTCGGACCTCTCTTCACAGAGGGGGGAAGAATAAGGGTTCATCCAAAAGTGAGTAAAAAATGTGTTAATATTTGTGAAGTGCTAGAGCAGTGCTTGGTGCATAATTAGAGCTATGTTTTAACTTTTTCTAAAAAGGAAATACAGATCAGCCCTGGCTGGTGTGGCTCAGTGGATTGAGTGCCGACCTGTGAACAGAAAGGTCGCTAGTTTGATTCTCCATCAGGGCACATGCCTGGGTCACAGGCCAGGTCTGCAGTTGGGGGGTGTGAGAGGCAACCCATCTGTCTCTTTCCCTCTTGTTCTCCCTCCCTTTCCATCTCTCTAAAAATTAAAAAAAGGAAGGAAGGAAAGAAAGAAGGAAAGAAGGAAAGAAGGAAGGAAAGAAAGATCAGATCTCTTAAGCATCTCAGAAGATCAGAAAACTTAAAAATATATATATTTTTTATGGTTAACTACCTGGAGCCTATGAAGTTCTCAATGAATACAAACAGGCTCATTTATGGGTATTTTGTTTAAAGGATTGTTTGTTTCTCTCTCTTTTTCTTTTAGAGAGAGGGAAATGGAGGGAGAGAAACATCGGTCGGTTGTCTTGCACATGACCTGACCGGGGACTGAACCCACAACCCATGCATGGGACCTGATCAAGAATCGAGCCCCAGACCCTTCAGTCTACAGGACGATGCTCCAACCAAGCCACACTGGCCAGGGTGAGGACTGTTTCTCGCTGGTAGCTTCTTTTCTCAGTGTAATAAGATCTCATTTCTAGTTGTCGGGGGAGAAGTTTAGTCAGCTTAGAGCTGTGTTATGATTAGGAGAGCCAAAGAAAGGATCAGGGCAGAAACACCTCCCACCACTTAGCGACTGAGTGGAATGTGAGCGCCGCTTGGCAGCAGACACCGCTTCCACTTGAGGATGAGGCTCTCCGAGTTCAGTGGGAATGCGTGGGTGACAGGTCCTCAAGTCCGTGGGAAAGCAATCTCTGACTTGTTTGAATAGCCTAAGAAGGGCAACGGAAGCTCTAGAAAGGAGTAAGAGTGTTCTATAAATGGTAACTCCTTTCCCACCAACAAAGTCCTCCAGGTACCCAAGGAAGAACTTGACAGGGCTAGGGTTTGGAAAGCCTGAGGGTTGGCATTAGTGGGACAGTAGAGACCTCAGCTCCCCAGAGGGGCTGACGGCCTTTAGCCCCTATCACCCTCATTCGAACAGCAGCACCTGTGGTTACGAATTCCTTTCTGTTGGAACCCACATCCGAACCTCTTGGTCTGGCCCATCAGACTCTCCACCCAAACTATGCAGAGTGGGAACCCCCCGGCCGGGTCAGGGTGCATCTCCTCACTGTGCTGCAGGCACAGACCTACCACTCCTGTGTTGGAGCTGTGCTGGAAGTTTTCTCAGCCTCCTCCCACTCAGCGGCCATAGCGTGCCCCTTCCTCAGGCACTAGCTCAAATCCCGGCTCTGGGCCCTTCTGACTCCAGGTCTGTGCTGTTCTCTTCTTCCCGAGAACTGGTTTCCCAGACACGTTAGACTTGTCCTCCAGTTGTCTAGATTTGAATGGCTTGTCTCTCTCACTGTTTTTTTTTTTTTTTTTTTTTAAGACTTGTTTATTTTTAGCGAGAAGGGAAGGGAGGGAGAAAGGGAAGGAGAGAAACATGTTTCTCACATGTGCCCTGACCAGGAATCAAACTGGCATCCTTTTGCTTTGCAGGATGATGCCCAACTGAGCCACACTGATCAGGGCTGGTTCTTTTTAATAGAAAAATGGGTGTGAAGCAGTCCTGTGTGTGATCCTAACTGTTACTGGGTAAGCCACCCAGCAACTTCTCTGAGCCAGTTTCTGCATCTGCAAAGTGGTCGGGAAGTTGGCATGAGATTAAGTGTGTTAAGTTCTTGCTCGCAGTTTCAAAAAGCGAGTTCCTTCTCCTTTTCCTATCGCTGTAACATGCCAGCAGTGCTTTGCTTACAGGAGGTTCTTCCCGGATGATGCTGGAGCAGTCTGGACCACCATGTGCAAATGTGCTCAGTCAGGTCACTGGATGCCTCACTACCACCCGAGAGGCTTCCAAACTGAGGGAGAGAACTATCTTGCTCATCCTTGTACGCCCATCACACACGCTTGTCCCCAGAGGGTGCTAAGTGGAAGTCTGTTGGATTAAAAAATGCCTCTGATGCTGCCAAAGTTTGCGGAATGGAGCAGCTCGCACACCTTGAACAATCCACAGAAGCCCTAACCGGCAGACACGTGAGCTACTCCACTCCAGTCCCCTACCCATTTCCAAGCCAAAGTGCTCCTCAGCCCTCCATGGCCCCTGTCCCCTGCCCTTGGTCCAATCTGAAAAGTCCAGTGTCAGGGAGAGCCTCCCAGGGATGACAGGAAGGTGGGACTCCTGGCAGTGCTGGCAGCTGGAGAACCCCAAGGCGAGGCTGGGAGTACGCGGCGGCTGCCTTGCTGACTGAAGGAGAAGACTAACCAGACAGAGGAGAGGAAAGGCCTACGGGATAACGAACCTTACCAGTCAGGATCCGGCTGCTCAGCCTTCCTTTCGCCATGAGTCACCCCAGGACTCGGAGTGCAACTTAATTGAAGGAGGAGGGCTGGATACCTATTAGGGTAGCTCAGGACTGAGAGCACCAACAGAACAGCCTGTTCCTGTGCCGAGCCCCAAAGGGCCACGACTCTAACAATGCTGAGCTTGGCTGATCAGCCCTGGCCAGAGCCAAGAGCCTGCCAGTTCTCATTTTCTAGAAGAAAGCTCTGCTTATTACACTTAGCATCCTCTGCTGAAGCCAGAATAACCGCAGGGAAGCAGGAACCAGAGGCAGCTAAGCTATTTATTAAGTCAGTAGAAAAACTGTACAGAGTCAAGGGGCAACAGGGAGATGGGCCAGCTCTCATGCTGGAGAGCTCCAGTCCGGCCCGATGCCCGAAGTCTGGTCTGCACGTGTGTACCTATGAGTGCGTGAGCTACCCACACGCCCCACAGCATCTACTACTAAGTGTGTTGCCCCCGTGGGGGGCACTGGACTCCGCGCCCAGCGGCTGGGCCTGCAGCAGAGAAGCTGGGCCTAGAAGCGGCCCAGCACGGTGGCTAACAGAGCCATGCGAATGTACATGCCGTTCTCAGCCTGGCGGAAGTAGGCTGCACGGGGGTCCGAGTCCACCTCCACGCTGCGAGAGAAGGAAAAGAGTCATTACCACGAAGCTCACGACGGCCTAGCCAGGGCTGAATGCCCTCCCAAAGCCAGGCCCCCCTGCATCCTCAATTCTGATGGTGTGTCACCTTATCTCGTTGACGCGGGGCATTGGGTGCATCACCACCATCTTCTTCTTGGCCCGGGTCATGATGTGGGGGGTGAGGATGAACTGGCCAAAGCACTGTGAGGCAGACAGGGGCCCATCAGCACCTCAGGGCAGGGGTGGCCATGAGGCCATGAGCCTGGGCTCCCCCCGAGGTCCCCTCCACACCCACACAACATTATCACAACCAAGGGGCCCTGACCGAGCTCCAGGGGCCCAGCCTGCCTGGCCTCCAGTCCGGATGCAAGACAGCCCCAGCCCTGGCTTCTCCTCAGCCCTGGTACTCACAGCTTCGTACTCCTGGGCAGAACCAAAGCGTTCCTTCTGGATCCGCGTCATGTAGAGCACATCAGTGTCGGGCAGCGCCTCCTCGATGCTCTCAAACTCCTCCTGGAGGAGGCCGAGAGGGTGAGTGCAGCACCAGGTCCCGCCCGCCTCACCCACACCCCCATGGCCTCCCACAGTCTCACCTGCTTGGTGCCACGGGAGGCCACAAAGGTCCACACGCTGGGTGGCATGCGCAGGCTGGGAGGTGCCACGTAGCGCAGGCTGACGCGGTACTGGGTAAGCAGGCAAGCCAGGGAATGCACTGTGCGTCCATGCTTCAGGTCCCCCACCATTGTGATCTAGAGAAGGAACTCAGTTACCAGGAGGGCCCCGAGACTGAGCCTCCCACTTCCCATTTCAGAGCTTTCAGCCTCAGCACCAGAATGTGGGCCTCCTTGGTGCAGTATGGCCTGGCATAAAGAAACTACTTCCCAGCCGCCTCCCTTGCCAGACCTTCCCTGGGCAGGCTGCCGCCCTCACCGTCATGCCATTGACGGTCCCCAGCTCCTCCCGGATGGTGAAGATGTCCAGCAGGGCCTGGGTGGGGTGCTCGCCCACCCCATCCCCAGCGTTGATCACTGGCCTCCGGCAGTGCTTGGCTGCCAGCTGTGAGAAGGGGCAAAAGGAAGGAGAGTCCTGTCTTCTGCACCTCTCTGCCTCAGTCCCACTCTCCCTGAGCCCCGTCACCCATCTGACTCAACCCGAGACTTGCGGTCACGGAAAATGTCACCGCAAGTCAGGCCCCTGGCACAGGTGCAGAGGCCGGCCTCACCTCCACTGCTCCGGGCTGGGGGTGCCGAAGCACCACGACGTCGGCGTAGCAGCTCATGGTCTGCACGGAGTCAGCCAAGGATTCGCCCTTCTGGACAGATGACGTGGCTTCCGAGAAGCTGAGTACAGCGCCCCCCAGCCGGGCCATGGCGGCTGCGAAGGAGCTGCTGGTCCTTGTGCTCACCTCGTAGAACATGGAAGCCATCACCTTCCCCTGGGGGCAGGTAAGATTCAACGTGTGTGTATGTGTGTGCACTTTGGGGGACCCACAGGCTGCTGCTGGCCTTCCTCCCGACCCCCCACTTACACAAGAGGGAAGCTGAGAGAATCCTTCCCCACAAACTTTCCTGTGAACTGAATTTCCACTGTTTGTGTCACTCTGAGCTAAAGGCTCTGCCTTCAAAAGGCAATTACTAGGTGTCTGAGTGAGACACACTCTCTCTGGGAGAGAAGGAAAGACCCCAGCTCTCTCCCTCAAATACACACGCCCACACTAAGTGACCAGGCGAGTGGGCTGCTGCTCAAGGCCTCATGAGTCAGCTGCACATTGACAGGAGGACGGCCAGGGGGACCCAGAGCAGCAGCCCTTCCAGAGCAGAGAAGCTGAATTACAGTGGGAGGCTCAGACTCACACAAGGGGCCTATGGCAGGGATTCTAGCCCACAGCCCTGGCCCTGACCTTGAGGATGTCGAGGCTCCGCTCCTTCTGCACCATCATACGCAGCGTGTGTGCCACATTGAAGAGATGAGACATCTAAGAAAGATCCTGAGTCAGCTGGAAAGGAGAGGCCCCTGGAGGTCCTAGCCCCAACTTGCCAGATCCTCAAAGCTCTGGGTGTTCCCCCCTCCCTCCCCCAGGCACCTGATCCTTGGTGAACTGCTGGACGGACAGGATATGTTGGCCCACTAATGAGTGCAGCAGAGGTGAGGTCTGGGGGTGCAGCAGGCCAGGGGGCCCCAGGTTCTGGGGTGACGCCTGTCTAGGTACTGGTTGTGGAGGGTAGCAGGTGCCATCAAGGGTTCCCATCAGCTCTGCTGTGAGGGACCGGGCAGAAGAGGCTGGTCAGAGGGGTCCTCCTATCCAAGCCAGATCAGAGGCCCCGACGTGAGGGTGTGTGCTGGGGCAGTCTCTCACCTGGCTCAGCTGCCTTCCGGGATGCCTTTTCCTTTGGCTCCTCAGCTGCAAACAGGGCAAGAGAACAGACAGACAAATGTAAGCCTGCAGCTGAGGTCTGCGAAGAACCCCATTCCCCCAGGAGTGAATTACAGTGTCTGTTAACCGACTCACACCACAGTAGCTCTAGCAGGTTAGGGGAGAGCAGGAAGTACTAGCAGCTCCGGGGACACACACATGATTTCCCACGGGGGTTGTTTTGTGTGAGCAGTGGTCCCCTCCCTGGGCCCTCCCAGGTGGCAAAGGGGTCCTAGGGGAGGGGAACGGCCAGGCTCACATCAATGGGCCACCTGGATTTACCCCATGCTCTGCTGCCCCGTGGGATCCCAGCTCCCGGGCGCAGGAATGCAGCTGCCCACAACAAGAAAGGGCCTGTGAGAAGAGGCTGGGGGACGCCTACCTTATACTGGGCAGACAGATTCAAGCAAAGGTGGGTACAGTGGATCAGACTAGGGTGCAGGGATGGTGGGAAGGACAGGGTAGGTAGACAAAGAGGAGGTGCTGGGAGAGGAGGGCCTGGATCAGTTCCTAGGCCACTGAGCTCCCAATCCTGGTCCATCCAGGACACTGTGGGGGGTGGGCAGAGAAGAGCCTGTCCCTACACATCTCTAAGTCCAGGTGGCCCACCCTCCACATAATAGGACGCTTTCTTACCAGGCAGGCCTGGGTCGGAGGCTCGGTGGATCCGGGGTGGCAGGTGAAAGCGGCCATCAGGAAGCCCTGGGATGCCCCGGCGGGGCCTTTCAGGTGTCTGGACAGAAAACATTGGTCAAGTGTTTTGAAAACTAGTGACCCAACCCCTTCTCAAATGCACCCATCACGAAAAGCCAGACTACTCCCTGTCCACATGGATTCCACTCTCCATCACCGCCCCTCGTCACTATGCTGTCCCCAATAGGAGCAGACACACTGGCCTTCTAGAGCTCTGTGCTAGCCCCATGACAGGCCCCAGGTAGAGCTCTGGTTGGGTTAATGGGCTTGTGTTTCCCACAGGTAGCCTCCTAAACTGAGAATTATTCTGTGTTTTGCAGAAGACAGAGAGAGGTAGGTGGTGGGGATTTTAACCATTAAGTGAAAAGCCTTCTGCCCCTGAAACCACCAATGAAAATGCTGATGCCCTTAGCCCATCCCTGGCCGCAGCTCCCGACATTCCTGCCCAGCCCCGAGCAGTGTGTGTACCGTGGTGACCTCGCTGGTGGCAGGCGCGGAGGGCATGAGCTGGGGAACAGCTCCCTGAGGCCACTTGCGCACATCCTGTCCATAGCCTGGGGGCACCAGAACCTGCAGACAGGAGGGGGGCGGAGTGAGGAGAGAGCCCAACTGGGATTGTGAAGGAATAAAAGCCAGCAAGGAGAAAAATGCCCTGGGGAACCTGTGCCCACGCACAGAAAGGGCAGCTGGAGGGGACAGTGAACACACAGATGGACCTTGGTGGGACGAAAACGACACAACTGGGGTTGGGCGCAGGCCACCACGCACCTGCCCGTCAATATATGCAACCTCTCCTCGCAGGACCACTCGTCGGACAGTGCCTTTCACCTTCTGCCCCTCAAAGGGTGTCCAGCGGGCCTTGGAGAAGGGCATGTGGCTGGGGACTGTCCACTCATGCTCCAGATCCACCTGCCCAGAGTCATGGTTATGTTAGGGCAAGGCCATCCCATGGAAGAGACCACGGGATGGAGAGTCCCCCACCGCTCTGGGCTACCCCCAAGCCTCCCATCACCCCCACACCTCCACGTAGGTGTCCTCTTGCAGGGGCAGGTGAAAGATCCGCCGGGGGTTGTGGTGCAGTCGCTGCAGCAGGTCGTCCAGACTGAGCCGGCCCTCGCTCACAGCCGTCAGCAGCAAGGGCAGCATGGTCTCCAGCCCGGGGAAGCCAGGGGGCGGCCGGGGCCCACACTTCTCCTCCAAGGTATGGGGGGCTGGGGGAGAGAGCATCAGCACCAATCACCCCACGTCCGGGAAGTCACACTGACCGCCAGGACTGCCCCCTACTCCCAACACTAATTCCTGGGAATCAGAAAATAGGGAAACAGGGACTGCTGCCATCCTCTGGGGCCACACTCTTTACCCATATTCTCTCATTTACAGTTTTGCTCATTCATTCTTCCAATGAACATTTATCGAGCACCTGTCACAGACCAGGCGACGTATAAGAGGCTGGAGCACTACACAAGTCAAGTCCCAGTCTTCACGGAGCTGGGTTCCTCGCCCATACCCCGAGCCGGGGCACAGGCCCTTCTGGGCAGAGGAGGTATGTACGCTGTGGGCCCTCTCACCATGGTCTGAGGCAAAGCAGTCGATAACAGCCATGTTCTCCCATAGGGCCTCCACGTCCTGGCGTGAGCCAAGCTCAGGCCGGACCTCCCCCTTCCCAGGTCCCAAGTGCTCCAGGTCATCGCGGCTCAAGAACAGGTGGTGGGGCGCCACCTCGCAGGTCACTGGCAGCCCTCGTGCCTTTGCGGCTTTAATCAGCAGGATCTGGGGGGAGAGCAGGGAGAGCTAGAGGCCTGCCCCTGTGCCCCACCCCACAAAGCCCCTGTAGCCAGAAAGCCAAGGGGTCTGGCTCTAGGCTCCCCTGACCTCCTGGTGTGACTAGGAAAGCAACAGGGGCCCCAGCACCTCCGGTGTATCTCACCTCTTCCTTCCGTGCCACGTGACAGATATGCACTGAGCGCTGGGTCAGCTGAGCCACCATGAGGACAGCGGCCACACTCTGCCGCTCCGCGTGGGCCACAATGGGCAGGTGGCAAGGCCACGTCTCGAAATGCTAGGGCGGAAAGGACTTTCAGGGAGTGCGCAGAGCGGTTGGTCCCCGGTGCTCATCCGAGCCCGGAGCCCTCACAGAGCCCTCTCGGCTCCTCGTGGCTGTCAGCCCAATTCGTGGGGCCCTCTGGCCCGCCGTGACTGGCTGACCGCCTCCTCCCACATGCGCACTCCCTACCTCCATCCACTGGGCCACACTGTCCAGCCGCAGCTCAGAGAAGGTCTCATTGAGGTAGAGCTTCAGCCCTGCAGCAGATCCTGCCACAGCACCCAGTGTCCCTGCGTTTTCCGATGAGGCTCCGAGGAATAAAGCAAAGTCACAGCGGGCGCCAGCCTCTGCCAGCTGGAGAAGATACATGAGACAGGGCCCATCGGCATCCATGCCAGCCTGGCACCAGTGGCCTGGGTCCCTGGGCAGGGGCAGAGGGAGCAGGGCTCAGGGAGGTGGTGGAGGCTGGTGGGGACACGTGGGTTACCATGAAGCAGGAGTACAAAGGCTCACCTTCTGGGCCAGGGCCAGAGCAGGGGCATCGATGATGGGGGGCCGGGTATTAGGCATGGCGCACACCATGGTGATGCCACCGGCCAGGGCAGCAGCTGTGCCTGAGGCGAAGTCCTCTTTGTGTGTGCCACCTGGCTCCCGCAGGTGCACATGGACATCAATCAACCCTGGGAGAATGTGGAGGCGGGAAGATCAAAGGAAGATTCAGAGACATGAAGGACATCGAGGAGGTGAGTTGAGGCGACAAGAAAATACAAGTGGGAGGAGGTGCAAGGTTCCTCAGTCAAGGGCACCACGGGTGGAGGAATGACAGCTCAGAGGGACAAAGACTCTGGGACCTCCACGCTCTACATGGCCCAGGGCAGCAAGTGAGCCCCGCAGCCACATTGGCCGGGCCGGGGTCTCTGTGCCAGCTGTACCAAAGTCCAGAGCCAGGTTCTGCCAGGAGTTGACTTACCAGGCAGCCGAACAAGCTTTTGGGAGGTCATGCAGTCAACGTGCACCTTCATAGGAGGGGCTGGCCCAATCTGGCCCAGGGCCTGCAGACGCAAACCATGGTCAACTCTGAAGTAAGGGCATCCTGGGAGTTGTGGGGGGGGGGTTCCCCATAAACCCAATGCCTCCCTCTCCGGACCCTGCTTCTCTCTCTGCAGCCACAGAGCTTGTGAGCATGGCTGCTTCACACTGAGACTTCCCAGCCACACGGCACACTCACTTCTCCCTCCGCCCCGTTATTACTGGCTGTCTCCCTCCCGCACCCAGGTCTCAGTTACCTCCACAAACAGTTTGGTGCATTTGATATCAATGATGAGGGGCACGGAGAAGTCAGCGGCCAGACGTCGGGTACGGTAGCCCTTGGTGACGAAGGAAGACAGTCGGCGGCCCCCAGCTCCACGCATCGACAGGTTAATCACGAGCTCAAAGTGATTCTCAGCTAGCTGCTCCAAAATGCTTCGCTGTGGCGGGCACTCCCCATCCACTGCCTCCTCAAAGTGCCAGTCCACAGCTGTTACCTGGGGCCCAAAGACAAGGTCAGTGGTCAGGAAGCCTAGCCTGAAGGGAGGGGAGGTAGCCCAAGAGCCCATGAGGAGAAGACTGAGGACCCACAGGGTGGGGACATGGGCTACCTCTACATGTTAGTGGCAGAGCCTGTTTCTTGACAGGAAAAGATCTCTCTAAACTTGGTTACCAAGGACTGGGCAGTATGAGCCCCCCGCCCCCACACACATATACAGAGACCAAATTCTGGGAATTTACCAGAATGCTTTGCTGCATACTCTACTTTCTCTGAATAAACAAACATGATTTGTCTAATAACAGCAAAAGCACAGGACGAGGGAGAATTCTTTGGTGCTTTCGAACCCTTGAAGGAGACAGCGCAGGGTGGGCCGCGTCACCCCGTACCTTGACGCCGTGCTCCGTGTAGAAGTCAGCAGTGCCCAGGCTGGCGTAGAGGCTGTAGCCCAGGCTCTCCAGCAGCCGCACAGTGGGGAGCAGCTCGCTTTTGTTCTGAACCAAGCAGGGGGAGGATGAGGTTGTGTTTCTCCCGTCTCCCACTCCAAGGTCAGGCCATCTGCTCCCATCTCTCTGGGTGCCCCCCTTGGACGCTGTACCTTATAGCTGCCAATGGTCAGCAAGATGTTCTTCTTGGGGATCTTAAAGCCGGTGCTTAGCATGGCCTTGAGGTAGGCCTCACAGCGGCTCTCCCCAAAGCCAGCCACTTCCCCAGTGCTGGTCATTTCCACACCCAGCACCACGTCGGCACCCGCCAGGCGGGAGAACGAGAACTGGGGCACCTGAGGGAGCAGGACGTGCAACAGGCCAAGGTGTGAGGGACCCACCTCCCCGCCGTGGGAGAGGCAGCCCCAGCCCCCTCTCCTTGGTCCCGCCCTCCTGCTGCTGCTCTGCGTGTGCCCTGTGCCCACCAGCTAGCTGCTCCCTGAATGCTGCTGGGCCTCGGGACAACTCAACAGGCTCTGCAAGTCAAACATCCTGCCCATCCTTCAAGGCCTAATTCCCATGCCACCTCTCCTCACGCCTTCCCAGGTCACCCTTTTTGGAAGTGGCACCTGTCATCTCTAAACTCCTTCAGCATTTTGTTTATACCTCCATTATGTAGGTTTATTACAGACTGTTCTACAAACAAGCTGTTTTTGGACCCAACTTCTCTCGCCTCCCATTTCAAGAGTGTAACTCCTCCAGGGGAGTCCAACCTGCAGCCTGCGGGCCACATGCAGCCCAGGATGGCTGTGAATGCAGCCCGACACAAAATCATAAACTTCCTTAAAACATTATGAGACATTTTTGTGATTATGTGTCACTATGTATTTAATGGGTGGCCTTGGACAACTTTCCTTCCAGAGTGGCCCAGAGGTGCCCAGAGGGCAGACACCCCTGCAGAGGGATAAGGCCCCCTCAGTGCTTTCACGGCCAAGCAATGCCCAGCCTGCAGTCAGCGTCAGGTCAACACAGTGACTGACAACTTGTGTGGTGAGAGAACTCTGTCCTATTGTCTGTCCTGCTGTCTCCCTGCTGCTGACCTCAGGGTTTCGAACCTCCTTACCTTGACCCCCACGACTCCAGAGCCGCTCATGAGCCCCACAGGCTCCACCTCTTCCCCCATGATGACCCGTGTGGCTAAGGCAACTAGATCGACACCCAGCGTCTTGGAGACGAAGGGAAAGGAGCGAGAGACACGCACGTTGCACTCGATGACTTTCAGCTGGTCGTCCTGGGGCAGAGGGGATGGGTCAGGCCTTCCACAGGCTGGGCTTGTGGGCACTACCCCGCTGATCTCAGCCCTTTCCCTCGCTCACTGTTTTGGGGGGAACCAACCAGGTACAAATCCCTGCCCACACCGTGGGCCCTGGCCATAACCCTGCCCCTCCAGCCTGCCTGCCGATTTCCATGAGGGCAAGAGACAGGGCAGGGCCCCTGGCACTGTGGCCCTTCAGTCCCTTCCTTTAGCCTCATCCTCCTACCTTGGCAATGAGCTGCAGATTGAAGGGTCCTGTGACCTGCAGCTCCTGGCCCACGGCATGCACGATGGCTTGGATCCGCTCCAGGGTTTTGGCAGTGATGTCCTGCGGGGGGGTTACCAGTGTGGCATCCCCTGAATGCACGCCTGCGTTCTCCACGTGCTCAGAGATGGCGATGGCCACCACCACACCATCACAGGCCACAGCGTCCACGTCAATCTCCTAGTGAGGGGAAGCATGCAGGGCGATGTGATGTAGGGCAAGGGCCTTTTTCTTCTGCCACTTGCCCCACGGTGGTCCCTCCCTTGAAGAGCACTGGTACAACCCATCCTTCCCAACTCACTCTGCCTACAGATTTCTGCAGAACCTGAGATGGGGAGGGCATCCTCTGGGGCTTGGAGCCACCCTCAGAGACTTCTTGGTCTGCAGCCTCCTACCTTGGCCTCCTGGATGAACTTGGAGATGACCACAGGGTGCTCCTTGGAAACAGCTGCTGCACTGCTCAGGAAGCGCTCCAGGTCCCCATCAGAGTAGGCCACATTCATAGCAGCGCCACTCAGCACATAGGAGGGGCGCACCACGCAGGGGTACCCAACGCTCCGGCAGAACTGGCCAGCAGACTAAGGGCACAGGGAACTTAGCTAGATTGATCACACTCCCCCAAGACATCTTCCAGCCTCCCACCAGGGCCCAGCTCACCTCTAGGTCACTGAGCTCCCTCCACTGAGGCTGGCTGATACCAATGGTATCGAGTAGCCGGGAGAACTTGAAACGGTTCTCAGCTGAGTCGATGGCTTCAGGGGAGGTGCCCAGCACCCGGCACTGCTGCCGGTGCAAAGCCATGGCCATGTTGTTGGGTAGCTGCCCACCCATGGAGAGGATCACACCTTCAGGGTTCTCCAGCTCATAGATGTCCATCACTACCTATGGTACAGGAGGAGAATCAAGTGGTGGTGACAAGCGGGGCCAGGGTCCTCAGCCTTCTGGCTCACTGCTCCTCAGCCTCCACGGACCTCCCTGCATATCCCACAGCTTCCTAAGAATCTTAGCTTGGCCAGCTACTCCCACCTGACCCTGGCCACTCAGGCTAAGGGGTGGCCTTTGGCCCTCTCACCTCAAAAGAAATCTCATCGAAGTAGAGTCGGTCACACATGTCATAGTCAGTGCTGACTGTCTCTGGGTTGTAGTTCACCATGATGGTCTTATACCCCATCTGCAACAGAGAGGGGATGACAGTAGGTACACAGGGCTGGAAAGGAGACACATGTCTTGGTGGGACACAAGACAGGCGAAGGGGACCCCGCACCCAACCCAAAGCCCCACAACAGACGTGAAGAGTAGCAATGAACAGAAAGTGCCAGGATGAAGCATGGGTGGAAGGCACTCTCTGCAGCTGAACAGAACAGTGGAGAAAACAGCATGAAAGAATGCCTCTCGGACCTTTCGGAGCTGCTGGATACAGCCCACGGCACACCAGTCAAACTCGACGCTGGAGCCGATACGGTAGACGCCAGAGCCGAGGACGAGGACGTGAGGAGTTCGAAAGGTGAGGTCGTGGGTGGTGCTCCAGTATGTCAGGTACAAGTAGTTTGTCTGGGCTGGCCACTCAGCTGCCACTGTGTCGATCTGTTTCACTGCTGGGCAGACCCCTAGCTCCTGACGCAGCTTGCGAACAGCTAGCTCTGTGCTAAAGGACAAAGGGCAGAAACGTGGGCCCTGGGAGCAGAGTCTAGATGAGCAGGGGAGGAAGCCCCAGGGCAGGGATCACAGAGGAAAACATCCTAGGAATGAAGGCCAGAGGCCTCCAAAGCTCCCCACTCTCCCTCCTCTCCGAGGGAGAGTCCACTGCCCCACGTGTCTCAGCCTGAGGCCCTCACCGCCACCTCTCACCTCAGAACCGCGAGGGCAATCTGCTTGTCTGAGAAGCCAAGGCGCTTGGCCTGGTACAGCAGATACGGGGGCAAGGGCTGTCCACGGTGCTGCTCCAGCAGCTGGGCATGCGCAACGATCCGCTTCATGCGGTGCAGGAACCAGCGGTCGATGCGTGTGAGCTCGTACAGGCGCTCCACCGAGTAACCAGCCCACAGAGCAGCTGCCACCACAAAGATCCGCTTATCTGTCGGCGTCTCCAACTCCTAATGGGGAGAGGGCAGACAGATGGAGACGAGGGACTGTGCAGAGGTAGGACATGGCAGGATTTAAGCAAAACGTTCCCAATCTATTGTCAGCACTTCAGAAAGTCTGAGAGTGTAACTGCTACCATCTCAGAAAGGGAAACTGCAGGCCGCAGCAGAGGCTCTGCAGCTGCAAAAGCCTGGACGCGGGGTCCTGGCTCAGCCTCTTACTGCCTGTGGGGCCTTGAGAGCGTTCTGCAACCTGGGTGAGCCTCGGCTGCCTCATCTATAAAGACAAGTCTAAAGATACATCCTCATACAATGACAATTAAGATGGTATCACGACATTCTCAGCAAAGAGAAAACACAGCCAACGTCTAGCAGGGATTGCTGCCACTATTACTGCTAACAGGCTCTTGGGCTGGGGACAGAGAGTAGCAAGGTCCACGTCAGGGGTGTTGCCGGGGGGAGGGGGCACGTACCATGTCGCTGACTGGCTTTACTGTGTGGTCGAAGCCCACGCAGTTTTCGTCCACCATGCGCAGAGCCTTCTGGAAGGCCTCCTCAAAAGAACGCCCAATGCCCATGACTTCACCTGGAGACACAGGATGTAAAGACTGAGGGTCTCGTGTTGGGGGGCGGGGGCTGCCCAGAATGTCTATGGTTTGCAGTCAAATCTCCAGGAGGTTCTCCAGTCCAGTCCCATAGTGGTGGGATTCAAGGTGTTTCATTAACGAAAAAACTTAAACTTTCAGCTCTTCCCCTTACGATTTTCACGTTTGTTTATTAGTGAATATGGAATTAAAATGCCCAAAACGAGCATGCAGACATTGGAACACGTCACAGTATATCACAGCGGCCCAACCATTGACAGTACCCAGGTATTTGGTTCACTTTACTCCTATTGTGAGGACAGGATCTGGAATCTGACTTATCCTTTAAAACTTTAAAGTTTGGGTAACAGGAAGATGATCCCACTTACTCACTGAATCTACCCAGAGCTGGTCACATTTATAACTGTCACTTTACAGTATTTCTTCCTGGACTTTTTTCCCCGTGTAGGTTTTATACAGGATTATACTGCACATATGATTTCCATCCTGCTGTTTTTCCTCTTCATAAGCATGTCCCCACATTGCTTGGTGACCATACTATCAGCAGTTTAATTCCTGCATGATTTGCCACAATTTAACTGCTTGCTTACTGAAGGACAGTTAGCTTTGAGGTGCTTATCCTTCTAAGTAAGGCTGTGATATTTTCTGTGCTTTGGATTAGCTCCTTAGGACAAATTTCCAGAAGTGCAGGGGCAAGAGGTAAGACAAACTTTCCGGCTCTTGGTAAGTATCAATTGCAGGAGGAGTTTGAGCTTTATAATACAAAGTGTAAATTTAACCAAATTTCTAAGAAGTGTGTATAATCATTTGAAACAATGTTTGCTAATATGCAAACATACTATCTTATTTACCTACATTTCTATTTACTAATAAGAGGGAGCTTCCCCCAAGTTTATTTACTGATTTCCTCTTTCCTAAGTTTTGTTCGTGTCTTCTGGCAATTTACCCTACGGTCTTCAAGTATTTCTTACCAATTATATTTCTTATTGACAACGCTAATATTTATTTTTGTAAAAAGAATTTACAACACAAAAGTGCTAATAGTAGCGTTAAGGAAGTGGATTACGAGTGATTTTTAACTCTTTTGTCATGTGGTTATAATTATGAAAGTTTTTATTTTGGGTAAAAGAAAAGCCCCCAATACTCACACTCCCATGCCTAGAAAAACCCTAAAATCATATGCATGTCCAAATTAGTCTTTGTGTGACAAGATTACAGGTGACTGACTGGTTGAACTGCCTTTTCTAATTTCTCCACAATAGACGTATGGAGAGATGCATTTATTACTTGCATAATAAAAGTTACCAAAAGTTACCAAAGATCACGTTCCGAGAATACCTGAACAGGCAATAAAACACTGAAAGATCTCCTCTAGGAACCCAATCTCTGATTGTCCTACTTTCAATCCACTTCTTTTAACCACAATTTAATTATGGCTCCGTTCCCATGTTTATCACAATTTTCATATAACAGAAATTCATCTCCAGAAGGAACAACTTGGCAGTCTTGTAAGACTCCTAAAAATTCTGAAATAATATCTGCGCGTAAGACTTGTTTAAAGGCTACGAGTGCTCTGACTGGAGATTTGAGCATGAGAAACACTCTCCGCCTTAGCTGGTGGCACTTCGGTCCCTGCACACGCGTGTTTGGGCCGAAATGTTTTGGAGGACAAAGGCAACTTAAAGGGACACTACAAGGAAGCGTGCCGACTCAATTCCGGCACATCGCACCGCTGCTTGGAGGCTGCCCTCTACACCCATTCACCGCTCCCTACTAAGTTTCCTTGTCTTTATGAAAAAGATCTCTGAAATCCTGCTCTGATCTTATACGTTGAGTTAAAAAAAAAACACCTCATTTAGTGACTGGCAGAAAGTGCCCGCAGAAGGAGATATGCTAGGAGTGACCACCGCCATGCTGACTCGGGTTTAGAGGGTTCCAGTGGCCACGGTCTGCCCCAAGTGCCAGAATTTAAACCAGCAAAGGAAACAAACCCTCACTGCCATGAGTAGCCCGGGGGCCCTGGGCAAAATGCCAAAAATGCTGTGGGTGGAGTTTCACGGAACTGGCGACCGGGTCTACTTCTCAGTTCTTGGCTGGCGCTGCGCTCTATGCGGCCATGACACTTTCCTTCTGTGGGCGCCTTGGTTACTCCACGTAACACGAGAATGAATGAGGAGACCGCCCTGAAGGCGATCACCCCTCCCGGAGATTCCGACGGGCCGTCTGGGCATGTATATTCTGGCATAGATTTCCAGATGCCTTTGATCACCACTCCTAACAAGAACGATCTCAGTTTGAAATGTCCCTGGTTAGCTCTGAGAAACTGTTTCCAAGAAGCTGCTGACGCAGACGCTAAAAGGCCACGCCAAGGACTCTATGATGAACTCTATGACGTTCTAGATTCTTGAGACCAGTGGGACCCTGTGGGATGATCTGGGGCGGGGGAGAGGGGGTCTCCTGGGGTGTATTGTCTCACCAACGCTCTTCATGCAGCTTCCGATCTTTGTGCTGACACGGAGGAACTTGCTGAGGTCCCAGCGAGGAATCTTCACCACACAATAATCCAGGCTGGGTTCAAAGGCTGCGGTGCCCCCTGTCACCGAGTTCCTGGGAGCCATCAGGTGGGGGTGCCAGAGGACAGAGCAGAAGATATAAAGGGTAAGCTTCCAGACAGCTCTCTCCACGCCCATTCATTCAGGCCAGTGTTCTCTTGATAGTCTCTGCCCATAAATGTCTTCTTCACCTCCCTGATCTCTCCCCTACCCTTGTACCTGAGCTCAGGCAGAGGGATGCCCAAAGCCAGCTTGGCTGCCACATAGGCCAGTGGATAGCCTGTGGCCTTACTGGCCAATGCAGAGCTGCGAGAGAGCCTGGCATTCACTTCGATGATGTAATACTACAAAGAGAGAGAACAGAGTCAGAAGGCCCACCTAGGAGAGATCTTAGAAAGGCAAGCCCTTCCCAAAGGGATGCTAGCAAAAGCCCCCTACCCAAGGCCCAACCCTACCAAAGACAATGCTAGCTTCTACTCCAGAGTCTGTAGGGCCAAAAGGCCTCTTGGCCTTAAGGCCTCAAAATTATGGAAGGAGGCCCAACAGCTAGAATGTTAGCCCCAGGACACAGAGTCTCACCTGTTCAGACTCGGGGTTCAAAGCATACTGTACATTGCACTCCCCAACAATTCCAAGGTGCTGGGTCACCTTGATGGCTGTCTGCCGCAGGAGCTGGTACTCTCTGTCATTCAGTGTCTGGCTTGGAGCCACCACTATGGACTCACCAGTGTGGATGCCCAGCGGGTCCAAGTTCTCCATGTTACACACCTGTAAAAGGAGGGTTCCATAGAGGTCACTGCCAAAGGGGGTCAGGAGAGACAGGAGGCTGCATCCATCCCGGGTCTGAGGGACATTGAAGCCTCAAAGGTCTCAGTCCTGGCCTCAGCTCTTACAAGAGCTCATACTGCCCGATACTGCTCCCGCCCCGTCTCCACCGCTCACCGTGACGCAGTTGCCATAGGCGTCTCTCACCACCTCATACTCGATCTCTTTCCATCCCTTCAGGGACTTGTCTACCAGCACTTGGCTGGTGTGGGCAAAAGCTGGGGCCACGAGAGCAGAGAGTTCCTCCCTGTTAGATGCAAAGCCAGAGCCCAGGCCACCTAGGGCAAAGGCTGCGCGCACCAGCACAGGGTACCCCAGTCGCTCGGCGGCTGCCTGGGCCTGCAGTGAGCAGAAGAGATGAACCAACAGGTCAGGCCTTGACCTGCCTGCTGCACAGAGGGTCCGTGGACCCAGAGAAAATAAGACATAAAGAAAACGACACCATTCTGCCTCCCTCCAACCACCTCTCAAACCTGTTCAAGAGAATTTGCTGCCTCACTGGGGGCCACATGCTCTCCAATCTCTGCCATCCTGGAGGCAAAGGCGCGTCGGTCCTCAGTCAGCTCAATGGTCTCCACGGGTGTGCCCAGGACCCGGACGCCATACCGAGTCAGCACCCCGGCCTTGGTCAGCTCCACACCACAGTTCAGCGCTGTCTGGCCCCCGAAGGTCAGCAGTATGCCGTCGGGGCGTTCGTTGCGGATCACCTGTGGAGGCAGAGTGAGGAGCCACAGGCATTGAGACTTGGGGGTCCGGAAACGCAGCAAAGGCATTTAGAAACCCAGCATGGCCACTGGATCCCCTGCCCACATGGGCTCCCTCCTCAGTCCTGCCTTACCCATCATACCTGGGTGACATAGTGAGGTGTTATAGGGAGGAAGTAGACCTTGTCGGCCAGCCCCTGGGAGGTCTGCACTGTGGCAATGTTGGGGTTGATGAGCAATGTCTGGATGTTTTCCTCCTTCAGGGCCTTGATCGCCTAGGGAGACAGAATCAGCAAGCCAGCCTCAGCTGCAGCAACCAAGACCGTAAGCAGTCTCAGGCGGGCATCTCTGCTCCTCTTCTTCCTCCCTGTACCCTTAGTCCCTAACAACCAACGTCTAGTCCTCGGCCCTGCACACCTTTCTGCATATTCCCCACACTGCCCCCTTCACTTCCTCCCCACAACCAATGTTCAGACCTTCCTCTGTAAGACTATCCATTCCTGAGGCTCCCACACCCAGCGGAGCGGTGTGGACATGACTTACCTGCGAACCTGAGTAGTCAAACTCTCCAGCCTGGCCAATGGAGAGGCCCCCTGAGCCCAGGATCAGAACCTTCCGTGGTGGTGGAAGCCCAGAGCCTGGGCTGGGAGTCCCAGGTGGACAGAGGCGCTCAGCTAGTCGCTCTTGAACTACGGAAACAAAGAACCTCATAGACGCCCTGGCCGGATAGCTCAGCTGGTTAGAGCATCGTCCCAATACACCCAGGTTGCGGGTTCCCTCCCTGGTCAGGGCACATGCAAGAATCAACCAATGAAGCATAAATAAGAGAAACAAATCGATGTTTTTCTATCTCTCATGCTTCCTCTCTCAATGAATAAAATAAAGGAGAATAAAATAAAATAAAATAAAATAAAATAAAATAAAAGTCACAGACTGTTAGAGCTAAACTTCTAAAAGAAATCAATCACCTGGATTAACCCCCTCACTTTATAGAAGAACCCAGAACAAGTCATGCCTCTAATGAGTGGCAGAGTCAGAATCATGACTTAGGAGTTGCTTTCAGTAAAAGTACCAACAAATCATCTTAAATAAACCATCTTGGTTTGGTGGCATTCCCTGACCCACCCCCTTAACCTCCCAAACACATTATCAGTACGTCCATCCTAGAGCCAGCCCTGTTCTTCGTTCCACAGCCCAGCTCTACTCAGGTGCTCACCTGTCTGGCCCGCAGGGTTTCCAGCTACGGCTTCCTTCACCGTTTCCAGAAAGACATCAAAAAGAAGCTCCATATCTGAAGGGCCAGCGTGGTGCTCTGGGTGAAACTGGACACTGTCGGAGAGATTGGGTCACAAAACCTGTCCTCATCACTGGCCTGGGCATGGGGAGCCCCAGAGGTGGGGAAAGGGACCAATGACGGGGGCCCACTATTATGCTTTGCTCTTTGATCTTCAAGTCCCAGGGGGCTTCAGAGCTGGACACATGCAGCCACCCTGCCAGAAGCACCCAGGCTCACCTGAAGAAGGGCAGGTGGTCGTGTACAATGCCTTCATTGGAATGATCATTGGCGTTGGTGAAGAGAGGAAGCCAGCCTGTTGGCAGTGAGTCTGTTTCCACAGCAAACCCATGATTCTGGGATGTCAGAAAACAGCGCCCGGAGCCCACCAGCAAGCATGGCTGGTTATGGCCTCGGTTCCCGTACCTGGAGATGGAAGCATGCCGAGTCACAGGTCCCTTCCACCCTCCTTCACTGGACCAAACCCAAGTCTTACTGACCTCAGGACTCTCACCAGCTCCCACTCTGCCTCAACACTAATAAACACCGACTGGGCCCATCCCGACTCCCCACCCTTCCTATCAGTAGTGCTGGCCCTTCCTGTCCCCGTAAGTCCCACCTCATCTTGTAAGTCTTGGCCCCGATGGCTAAGGCCAACAGCTGGTGGCCCAGGCAGATCCCAAAGACAGGCCGGGGATTAGGCTCAGACAAGACACGGCTCAGTGCAGATATCACATCGGGATAGGTGGCGGGGTCGCCAGGGCCATTACTTAGGAAGAGACCCTCATAGTCTGGAATGGGCAGAAAAGAGGACATCAAAACCAGTATTCCACCAGAGACACACTGAAGCCCTTACCATCTGAGCAAAAGCCCTTGTCTCCATTGTCTTCACTGCAACTCATGCTGACTTTCAGCAATCACACCAAGGGACCGACCTTCCACCCGTGCTGTTTGTCTGGGGTCCTACAGAGGCCCCAGCTACTCACTCTGGCTGTCCAATGTATGGTTCCAGGGTACCACAGTGACCTCGGCCCCACGCTGGCACAAGCATCGGATCTGATTATACTTGAGGCCACAGTCCAAAGCAAGGATCCGAGGGATACCCCCTGCATTGAATACCCGTGGCGCCTGAGAAATAAAGGGCAACAGTTGGCCACTGTGATCAGTGGGGACAGATATGCACACACCAACCCTTAACTTTGACGCCTCTTCTGAATCTCCCTCAAGTGGTCTCCCCAGTTATGGGCAGACTGTAACTACTGTGCTATGGCTTAAAACAGGCCCCCACTCTGCTTCTGTACCTCAATGGAGACCTCTGGCACCAGAGGGCGGGCATTGGGATCCACGAATGGCAGGGCTAAAGGCTCTGTCCCATCCTGGACCAGCTTTCCCAGCAGAGACCCTTGCTCTCGCAACTTCTTGGTCAGCTCCCGAGTGTCCACGCCTGTTGAAACAGCACACTCTGAGAGGTCACACTCCCTGACTCAGTCACATGGGAGGTTAAGACTGAGGAACACTTCCGTTCCAGAGCCCTCAGCCACACACAGCTGTTCTGTGGGCATCAGAATCCTGGGCTGTCCTGACGAAAATGCACTACCATCAGGTATGCTTGCCAAAAAGATCACATCTGAATTGTGCCATGACTCCAGATCTATCAGTTTAGAAAAAGAACATGCTGCCCTGGCTGGTGTGGTTCAGTGGATTGAATGCCAGCCTGCGAACCAGAGAGTCATCAGTTCAATTCCCAGTCAGGGCACATGCCTGGGGTGCAGGCCAGGTTCCCAAATGGGGATGCATGAGAGGTAACCACACATTGATGTTTCTCTCCCTCTTTCTCCTTCCCTTCCACTCTCTCTGAAAATAAATAAATAAAATATTTAAAAAAAAGAAAAAGAACATACCAAATAACACTGAAAAGAAAAACGGACCTGTTTTTGTCAAATAGGTTACAAGGTCCAGAGATTAAAAAAATATAACTAAATGTAATATATGGATCTTGTTTAGATCCAGATTCAAATAAATCGTAAAAAAAAAAAAAATTAGATAACTGGGAAAATTTAAAACCCTGCCTGGATATTTGATGATATAAGGAATTACTGTTAATTTTTTAAAGGTATGACGTTGCCCTGACTGGTGTGTTCAGTGGGCTGGGCGCCATCCTGCAAACCAAAAGGTCACTGGTTAGATTCCTGGTCAGGACACATGCCTGGACACATGCCTAGACATATGCCTGGCCAGGTCCCTGGCTGAGGGCATGTGAGAGGTAACCGATCAGTGTTTCTCTCTCTCTCTCTCTCCTTCCCTTCCCCTCTCTCTAAAAATAAATAATTTTTTTAAAAACGTATGACGTTATTATGGTCATGTTTTTTTTTTTTTAAGACTTTATTTATTCACTTTTCTAGAGAGAAGGGGAGGGAGAAAGAGAGGGAGAGAAACATCAATGTGTGATACATGGTTGCCTCTCACACGCCCCCAACTGGGGACCTAGCCTGCAACCCAGGCATGTGGCCTGACTGGGAATCAAACCAGCGACCTTTCGATTCACAGGCTGGCACTCAATCTGAGCCACACTAGCCAGGGCTTGTAGCCATGTTTTTAAAGGATTTCTTTTTTCATAAATATTTAAGCACTTATGGATGAAATGACACAATGTCTGATATTGGCTTCAAAATAATCTGGGAGTTATAGTAGTGGTGCTACAGTAAGTTTAGCCCTGAGTTGGTGGCTAAAGAAGCTGGGGGTTCGTTATGTATCTCTCTCCTTTGTACGTTTCAAATTTCCCATGTGAGCAGGAGCTCAGTTCCTTGCCCCAGACCCCAATCTAAGCCTTCAAATCAGATTCGTTTTATCACAACCTTGGAGTCAAGTCCCAATAGGGCACAAGAGATGTGCTCTTGACTTTTTTCATCCACGCACCTGCACTCTGCCCAAACACACCTGTGCTCGCACCGTACCTTGCAGGCCAGGTATGCCATGCTGCTGCAGCCACTCGTGCAAGGTGCGGCTGGCACTCCAGTGGCTGGGTGTGGGGCAACATTCTCCCACCACCAATCCTGCCACGTGGATCCCCGAGGATTCAAACCACTGTTGATGGAAGGAAGAGACTGTGAGGAGCCTAGGGCCACGTATCTTCCTCTGTCCCCTTGTCTTCCCCTTGCATGGCACGGACCCTTGTATGGGACTTCGGCCACACTGAATTATCGCTCCTTAAACACACCAAGCACCTCATGCTTTTGCCCTTTACCAGCAGTGCTGTCCCCCATATGAAATACTGAACACATGAGCCCCGGGTGTCTGATTGTTAATTAATTTTCCTTTTTCCTTCCTTTTCTTTTATCCAAAGCTAAGATCATAAAATCCCCTTCCGTGAAGCCACCCCCCTCACCCCACTGCAGCTTGTGCCTCCTAGAGCTCTCCTAAGCTCACTTCATTTCCATCGTTCTTGCTATTTACATGGTAATATGAATGTGCCTGTGTCTCCCTCACACAACTGCGAACCGCTCAAGATCAAGGTGACTGATACTTGGTAGCAGTCAATAAACATTTACTGAGTGCTGCAGAAGACACAGTGAGCGTGAAAAAAGACACGGTCCTTAACAGTCAGTGTTAATTTGTTACTTAGGGAGCATGGAAATTAACAAAGTAACATGTAAACAAACAAGATCATCATTACAGAGCGTGATAGCAACAGTGTATGGCAGGTAGAAGCACAATCCCTTTACTAAATAAAAATAAAGGTTCGGGGGGAATAATGCCAGGCATGATTATACCCTTCCCCTTCATAGGGGATTACAGTTTAAAAAGGTAACACAACTCTGTTATCCAACAGATAAGCATTTAATAACCAGAGATAAGCAAGTCCCTGATGTGGGAGGGAGTGACATATTCATATTAAACCTGCTTCATGGAAGATTTAAGGAAAGACAGATATTGAGACTGTGACTTAGGGATTGGAAGAGCAGTTTGGTAGGAGCCTCTGTGTCCAGGGCTTGTCTGCACATGTTCATGTGCTTATAACACATGTGCCACAAAAGTTCCTCAGGGATCTGGTGGCTCCAGGAGGCCTTACCCTGGCTCTATCAGGGCCTCAATTCTACAGGTTTATTAAACCAATTTTGTCAGTGTGTTTCCAGTTAACAAAGCTGGAGATCAACAAATGTTGATTAAGATACTGCATTATAAACTAGAATGCAGTGTATTTATAGGTTTGTGATGAAGAATGGTCCTTTCCAGGAATAACAAGTGTGTCCCTTACCTAGTTTCCTCTCCCATGTGGAAGGCAAACTAATAACTAAGGGTTAGTAAGCCTGGAATCAGGACAAAACAAGTTTGAGAAAAACTGTATCTGGGCTATGGTGACTTCCCCTCTTAACTTGTGTTTATTATTATTATTATTATCACTATCATTGCTTGAACTCTCAGAAGGCAACTTAATTTACAAATTCCAGGAGAGGAGGGATATGGAAAACCTCACTCTGGGAAGAAGCTGAGTTTTCTTATCTATCTGTAAGAACTCTACTGAAAAGTGGTAGAAAATGAGGCAAGGTAAGGAAAGTAGGTGTAGAAAATAATAATCAATTTCATTGGCTTGAACTGGGACCGGCTGTCACTGGAAAGGGTGTGACCCCAGTTTCTAGTCTCTTTCCCATTAATCTATTTAATCTTAAAGCGTTGCTCCCTTCACAGGACTCTGCTGCTAAGAAATCGTAACTGGTCTCTTTTTTTGGGGGGGGTCACTGGTTCCTTACCAAAGCCCAGACTCTGGCTTAGCCTCCAGCCACTGTGCTTCTCGGGGTACTTAACAAGCCCTGCACAGTACTTGTTTTATCACTTTGGTATCTTTGTTCACTCCAGGATGCCTAGCAGAATGTCAATGTCTTCACTTCATTAACAATTAATAATTACTAATCTGAAAAGGAACACAGATAGAGAAAGCATTGGGTGTGGCTACCTTGCTGAGACCGAACTCATCCACTTCATCTGGGGGGATGCCATAGTTGCCGATCAAAGGATATGTCAGCACTAAGATCTGTGCTTTGTAGGAAGGGTCAGTGAGGGCCTCGGGGTAGCCGACCATGCCGGTTTGAAACACTGCAAGAAAGAGGCAGGTCTGGGTCTCAGGCAGGGCTCCCTTCAGATCACTGCCCTGCACGATGAGAGTGCCCCAGTGGAGGCTGCCTCGGCTGTGCGGGGTGAAAGGGGCTGGGCTGGGGACTTGGGCGCCGAAGGGCGGGGTGCGGGGGCGGGGGGATTGTGCAGGCGGGAAAATGGCGGGGTCTGGACAGGGCAGGCTGGGCAAAGAGGGCCAGCAGAGAGTGGGATGGGGTCGGCAGCCGGACCGGGCTTGCTTACCCACTTCTCCCGCAGTAGACACAGCGGCCCCAAAGGGCTGGCCCCGCAGGACCAACCCATCCTCCAACACCAGGGTCGCCATGGGGACGGAGCTCAGAGACGTGGGCAAACAGAAGCTGGAAGCGCAGTAAGTTTCTGCCTTTGATGGAACCACGTGAGGACTGTGAGCCCGGAATCCGTACACGTGGCGACAGGCCCACACTGCTGGAGAAATAACGCGGCGGGAACAGCACGGCGCTAGGTCTGCAGACTGCGGCGGCGCGAGCGAGCGGGCGGCGTGAGGGGCAGGGCTAAACGTAAAGGGGCGGGGCGAGGGCAGTGACGAAGTGGGCAGAGATGAAGTTGGCAGCTCCTTAGCGCAAACACGGAGAAACCGGTAAAAGAAAACTATTAACCCCAAAGCAGTCTGTCCCATCCCGACCAAGAAACACACAAAGGCAGGGCACCTTCCCTAAAAAATTGTTTTAAGGTTTATTACAGTTAACAGCACAAATGCGAACTGGTACTAGTCCACTCCTGGAATGTAGTGTAATTCTCCAGCATTGCGCAATGTTCCATCTTCTTTCAACCTCGGCCTCAGCCTCGAGGAAGATCTCCTGGCCAGCCTGTATCGCAAGCAAATCTCCCTGGCTGAGCTTAGATTGGGATGTTCTTTAGGTCAGCAGGAAGACACTTAGGTGGTTCATGAAGCCTTGGCTTTTCGGCGTTGGGTTCCCCAAAGCAGGATGGAGATGGATAATGTGGTGGATCCCAGGATCCCGAAGAACATAAGCAGCGAGAACGAACCCTGGGAATAAAAGGATTAAAAAAAAAATCCTGCCCTGGCTGGTGTGACGCAGTGGATTGAGCGCGCCTGCCTGTGAACCAAGGGGTCACCGGTAAGAGTCCCAGTCAGGGCACATGCCTGGGTTGCAGGCCAGGTCCCCAGTTGGGGATGTGTGAAAGGCAACCACACATTGATGTTTTTCTCCTCTCTTTCTTCCTCCCTTCTCCTTTCTCTAAAAGTAAATAAATAAAATATTTAAAAATAAATAAAAATCCTCATGCAGAGTTACACCAAGGGCTACATCCTAACACCCAGTTCTTTCCTAGTATATTTATCCCCTCATCCAGGGCAGTTTTCTTAGAGTTTCCTTCACTAAGGTGATTTGCATCAGCTCCTGGTCTTTCGGCTCTTCTTTCTGAGAGGTTTTTGCTCTATGCATTTCTCTTAACCTTAATTAGAAGGTTTAATTTCTCACCTGGCGCATACACTTGTAGCCATGGAAGCCATCAGCACAAATACACTGCAAAAGACCTGGACCATCAGGCACACAAGATCCATTCTCAGGACATATTTCTGGGAGTCAGAGAAAAACAGAACATCACTGGATCTCATTAGATATTTCTCAAATATCTGCTTTGGATTCTCTCAATTGTTTCTATGTCAAAGGAAAGAAGACTACAGATATGCAGAACATAAATAATATTTTAAAGCCTTTTCTTTGCAAGGGGTTAGAGCCTCAGAAACCTAACAAAAGGTGTGTAAGCCATTTTACTGTCTTTCTTATCTAATGGGGAGAATATAAAGGAAGAAAGGCATGGCCCCGAAGGGTAGCTCAGTTGGTTAGAGTGTCATGCAGGTATGCCAAAGTTACAGGTTCAATCCCTGATCAGGGTACATATAAGAAACAACCAATGAGTGCATGAATAAGTGGAACAACAAATCAGTGTTTCTCCCCCCACCACCCTTTCTCTTCCCTCAAATCGATAAAAATTTTTAAAAATTAAAAACAATTTAAATTAAAAAAAAACTAAAACAAAACAAAGGCAGAAAGGCAGTTCCCAAAAGGGTGGAGGTAAAATACCATACCTGCATCCCCAGTGCTATTGCAAAGGTTCCTTTGCCCTTGGCAGGTTTGATAGTTTGTATAAGAGGTGACAACATTCCAGGCATTAATACCTCCAGGACAGTTGACATCTTGTGGTAGTATCCTGAACACAACACAGGCAGTCTTAATATGCAACCCAAAGTCACTGAGCTCACAGCACTGCCTATCTTTGATTGTCTCCTCAAACCCATACCCTTAACTCACAGAGTCTGGAGCTGGGTAAAGCCACGGAAGGTGCTGGCCAAGTCATCCTTGAGGGGGTTTGCTTGCAGGTCTCTGAAAAGCACACACTGTTAGCACTGCACTTTAGGAAAACATCCTACTTCCATTCACACATCTTCCTGGACTGGTATTCCAGTTCTCATCCTGAGTTGTCCAAGTTTAGACATTAGTACTCAAACATCTTTTTAGGAATGCATCCTCAAAGACTTTCCCATCAACCCTTCACCACAGCCACGTTTGGGTAGGAAAAATAAGCACTCACATGATGACAGCAGTGTGTGCCTGAGGAAAGTTTGGACCAGGGTCCTTCAGAGAACAGTTCTGGAGATCCAGCCTGAGGAAATAAGGTAATCAGTATAACTTTGTGTCTCTCTTCTTTATCCACTGCAGGCCAATGTAACCCCTTTTCTGCTAATATTAGTTGGACACAGTTATGTTCAGGGCCACAAAATAAATGCTGTAGTAGATGTTTTAATGTGGCACAGCCCAATTCAGTCACCACGAGCTAGCTACATGCAGCTATGTAAATTACTTTCAATTAAAAACATTCAGTCCCTCGTTTGCACTAGCCACATTTCAAATGTCCAAGAACTACTAACATGTAGTTAACAGCTATGGAAAGTACAGCTATGGAACATTTCCACCATGGCAGAAAGTTCTTTGTATCTGTGTATCTATTGGAAGAAATTTTGTTTCTTGTATAGATTAGTGAGTCTCACATAATGATATGATTCTCAGATTCACAAACATGGAAAAAAAAATTCAAATCACATAAGCGAAGGTTTTTTCCAAATGCATTTTCTACCACAGTTTGGATGTAAACTACTAGATATTAAGGACCATGCCACATTATTTTCTTCAGTATCTATCGCTGTCTGTTCCTTTATTCTACAAATATTTACTGCATGCCTACTAACTGCAAAAATTTGGAGTATCAAAACAACCCCTCAGTATCTTAGCTTTCAAAAGGCTTACAATGTAGTAGAGGAACAAGATGATCACCAAAAGTAAAAACAATATAAACATTAACTTATAATATAAAAGAAATCACAAGACAGTATACGAAGAAATTTGAGTAGTACAGACACTAAGGATTAGTGGAAGTAAAAAAATATTCCTCTGGTATTTAGTAGTAGGGAAAATTCACAAAAGATGTTGGAGTTAAAGAATGGATATGCCTTTCTGTGGTGGAGGAAGGCAATTTCAGGTAAAGAGAGAAGCCTGAACAAAGAAAGGTACAATGCTTTTGGAGGTAGACAGAAGCCAGACCCTCATAAAGGGTTTGAGTGGACAAATAATTGGAATTCTAATTTTAAAGCCATAGAGTGATAATGCAAGAAATTTGGTTTTCAGAAAGTTTAACACAGAGAAGTATTTCGGTAGGGTAGGGAAGCAAGACGTGATATTTGGAGTCTGAAGTGAGGGTGCACTCAAGAGGAAATGTTAATAGGAAGCTAGAGGTACCTTGCTTGGAGAGAGGTAAAACGATACTAAAAGAGATCAAGTTTCGGTAGGCACCTGCATGGTGTGTAAAGGTAAAGCTGTAAAAATTAAGTGGATTCTCAAGAGGGGAAAGGGAAAAAATGCAAGGAGTAACCTGGATAAGAGGACAGGAAGAGGAATGTGCCTCAAGAATAAACATGAATTCATCAGAAAGGGAAAAAATAATACGCGTTAGCATAGTGTCCTGGAGGCTGCTGGATCTTTTCATGGAGACACACAGTACATAATCAAAAGTTATGGTAATAAACAAACAAACAAACAAACAAACAAAGCTCTTTTAAGAACAAAGCCATAAAAACCTTTGAACAGGCAAAAATTAAAACTCGTTTGTAATTTCCACCAGAAAGAACCGCAGGACTGTTTACCTAGACAAAAAATGCTATAACAGATTTAAAAGACTGAGAATAGTGGTTAAGATGTCTCTAAAACAGGCACAAATATTTATCCGAAAAGCCAATCAGGCAAGCCTTAATGAACTGGGTTGGGGACTCTCTTCCTCTATCCAGGGATGCCTTTTCCTCCCTCACCCTAGGATGGCGCCCTTCTGATTCAGGCAGCAGCGGGCTTGCAACTTCAGCTCTGGTGTCTGCTTACAGTAAAAGTCCACTTCTGACAAATTTCGCACACTCCCAGGGCAATGGAAGCATATCTGCAGAAGAAAGAAAACTATTAGGACTCCAGAAAGAAAAGCCAGGAACAATCAGGGATCAAAACTTAATTGCCACTACACCTCTCCAGAATTCCTCTAATACCGAGAACCGAAGTGTCCTACCTTTATATCAGGTTTGACTAGAAGATACATTTCTTCCCAGGCGCCAAATCGGCGCAGCGGACTACGTCCAGGGAAGGCTTACTATCCGAACACATTTATTACGTTCTCTCCAGTGACTTTTCAATCTGACAGTCCTGGTTTGGCCGGGTGTAAAAGGACTGCAGGTACACAAAGATCTCATCAAGCATTACAGAAAGTCCTGCCACCCACGATACACGACTTTCGTGCCTGGAGAGCCTGAGAAGCGTCAAAGGACTCTTCTGTAGAAAGAACTTAGTTATTCAAAGACTAAGGAGCGAGGAGGTCAAAGTTCAAATGGACGTTGGCTGTGGCTAGGACGCTGGGAAACCTGCGCAGAGTGAGCAATCGTAAGCGGGAGCCAGCTGGGCTACACGGTTGGGAAGGCCTCAAGGGCGAAATCAGAGGTGCTGTCCCGCTGGGGGGAGCCGAGAGCAGGCGAGCGCGACACCAGCTGGCCCAGCATCTCTGCTTCAGTCCGACCTCTAACTTGCTTCTGTACCTCGGGTAGCGCCAGATCCCTTTCCACGCCCAGAGCGAGGAGCAGGGCTGCAGCCCAGGGTAGCGGGATCGAAAGACTGCAAGGACCGCGAGGGGACATTTCTCTGCTCCCTCCGTCCTTCTCAGCAGCTCGCGAGACTAGCGCGGGTGGCTCCGCCCTCCAGGGGGCGTGGACTAGCGGTGCGGGCCAGTAGGCGGGGGTTAGGGGGGGTGGGGGCTGGGGTTGCCGTAGCTGGCTGAGGTCAGCTCTGTTCTCCGGGCGTTTCAGTCCTCGTTGGAGGAAATTGGCAGACCCGTCTCTTTCTTCCTCTTTAGCGAAGGCCTCCCCGCCGCCGCTCTTCAGCCCCGCGTTCCTTGCGTTCAGACGCCGAGGTCGCGTCTCCGCAGCCTCGGAGGGCTGCTCCTTCAGCCCTCAGTAAACATGGCGGGGCCGGCAGGGGGCGGGGCCCCGCTGTCACTCGGCCCGCGTGCTGTGGGCCAGGCTCTTCGGCGGCAGCCGAACCCAAACGTGGAGACCCGGCAGGTGGGCCGGACGGGCGAGCCGGAATGGTGTGAGCCGGTACGAAGAGGCGCCGGAGATCCGCCTCGGAGCTGAGAGGGAGGGGAGGGGAGGGGCGAGTTTTGCATGTCCCTACCTTGAGAGGCCCAGGAAAATCCTTGGTGCGGGCGGCCAGGTGATAGTGTTCGCGACACGTCGCGTGCGGAGGGAAGGTGGGGAACCAGGAAATAAGGACGGTCCGAGTGATGGAGTGAAAGGCAAAGGGCAAACCCCGACGGGAGGGAACGAGCCCGGGGACGCCTTGGGCACCCTATACCCTTCAACTCAGTGCGGAGACCACGCGGCGTGCGGAGCCCTGGCGAGGAGGTTAGGGCAGGATAGATGCGTCCCTAACCCCCTCACCTCCTTTGCTTTCCCAGAAAAAGGGAGCCATGCTGATCCCAGAAAAAGCGACGGGACCTCCTTAGGTCCGCCAGAGCCACGGAGGTAAGGGAAAGACGAGCCTTGATCCAGGTGCAGGGTGGCGATTGTGAGTGAGGCCGTGCCCGGAGGGACTGGGTATGAAGGCCTTAGAAATTAAAATTAAAAGTTAGCATTTCGTTTTAAATTAAAATTAGCATTTTAATGAGGAGTCCCAAAGCCTTTCAGACCTTGAGGAATTCTAGGCGCAAGACCAGATTTTGAAGGAATCTTTTTTGGGACGTTTAATCTCGCTGTGGCCGCTTTCCTTTTGTAGGAGTCAACGCGGTTGCAGTGAACTTTGTGACTGAGGGTAGGGCAGTGGAAGAGATTTTCTTCCTTGTTTTAGGCATTTGAAAAGGGGTCCCACCCTGGCAGGCGATTGAGCGAAGGCCTGCAAACCGAAAGGTCGCTGGCTCGATTCCCAGTCAGGGCACATGCTTGGGCTGTGGGCAGATGCCAGGTTGGGGTCGTATGAGAGACAAAAAATATATATATGAAAATATCTTAAAAATATATGAAAAGGGTCTCAGTTGTGTCCTGTGTATTCCAGTTTTCTTTTTTTTAAGATTTTATTTATTTTTAGAGAGGGGGGAAGGGAGGGAGAAAGAGAGGGAGAGAAACATCAATGTGTGATTTCCTCTCAAGCCCCCAACCTGGGACCTGGCCCGCAACCTTTTCATTCACAGGCTGGCGCTCAGTCCACCAAGCCACACCAGCCAGGGCCCTGTGTGTTCCAGTTTGAATGAAACAAGTCCATAGGGTTTAGATCAGTGTAGAGTTTCAGAAAGCTACTATCGTATTCTTAGACTCATGTGTGATTAAGACTTTTACTGGATCAGGTTTTTCCTGTCCTGTCCAGATTGCTGTCTTCAACATCTGGAAGAATTTGCCACACTCTGTGCAAGTAGAATTCCATCAGGAAACCCTGCCGGTTTCCCCCAGCAGTTTCCAGTTCTCTGTGTCTGTGTTTTAGTTTACACTGGAGTCTTTCTTTTCCCACCTACCTGCCCATCCTTAGCACTAATCTTTGATCACTGCACGTTCTTACTTGCACACAGCAGCTATCTTTTATTTCCCAGTACTTCCCCTCTCCTGTATCATAGCAGTAAAAAAAAATTGCTGGAGGAGTGAAGAAACTTGAGATGTCACAATGTACAGAGGCCCAGGGCATCTTTCGGTTAAACCGGAGTGGCTGCCTCCTGGGAACATGATTCCGAGGACTGACATTTGTACCGTGTGATCCAAGAATTGCCAGCTTTGATTTCCTCTCTTCATTGGCCCCGGGAGGTTTAGCGTTCAGGTTTCATCTGTGTGAGGCCATATTATTTAAGCGAGGCAACATCTGCCCAGAAAGACGATGTGGGAGAGCCAGAAGACAGCCAGGCGTGTCTGTTTCCTAGTGGACAAGAACAGAAGACAGCTTAAGAGATCTGTGTCTGCGTTAGTTGAAATTTAAACTTTGTTCCATGAATGACTGACTACTGTTAACATTCTGCTTCTGTCCTTGTTCTGGGGGTGGGGAGGCTGGAGCTCCAGCTGAGTAACCTGTTCTGCCTGCAGACAAGGACTGTATCTTTCTCCTGCGTTTCATCTCATGCTGTGTAACCTCAAGCAAGTTCTTTCACTTCTGTAAATCTCAGTTTCCTAAAGAGTGCTCGTGTACAGTACATAACTTGAGTTCATGGTGTTTTGAGATTGGCAGCTCTGGTTAAATCTTCATTTATTTTAATTATTTTTGTTATAATTAGTTATTAATAATGTCTGTAACATACATAGCATGCTGCTGGGTTACATAGCAGGTGTTCAAAAAATGTTAACTGTCAGGTTAAACCATCTAAATTCACGTCATTCTCTTGTATTTTTTTTCCTCATACCAGTCAGTACCCTGGGGCAGTGATTTTCAACTGGTGTGCCGCAAGAATTTTAAAAACACGCAACACCTGACTTTTAGTTAGGGGCACTGACCTCTTTTCCCTTGGATGGTCAAATAAAAAAATGACAACAGTCAACACAGCAATTGCCACCTGATGTGAATGAATCAAACTTCTACGTATTTTGGTTTTTTTGGTCAGGTCAGCAAAAATATATATTTTTTGGTGTGCCACAGAATTGTAGTAATTAGTTTATATGTGCCATGAGATGAAAAAAGATTGAAAATTGCTGCCCTAGAAGATAGTTTCTGAAGACAGTATGGTATAGATGGAGAATGAATGGATGGGGACATCCATAGATGTGGGCTCTAATCCAGCCTTTGACAATAATCAGCTCTGTGGTGTTGACAAGGTCACTGAGTCACCTCCGCCTCTCTGTCCTTTGTAAATGAGGGTGTCGTCTTAGTGATCTCTTAAGATTCTTTTAAATTTTAAAACACTCTGATCCTGTCCTCATTCTAAGGATAATGGTGTGTTTTTTGAGGACTAGTATTTCTTCTGAGGGAGTCAGAAGAGCAGCTTCCCCATCTTCTCTCAGCCCTTCCTCTCCAATGCCCCCTGGCACACAGTGCCAAGTATGACTTAGAATGAACGCCTAATCCATCTAGGAATGTTGTTGACTGTGAGCTCCCTGCTTCCCATTCTGGAGCTGGAGTTTGGGGGCCATAGGGTGATAGGGCCATTTGGATCACAGCACTTGGTTCCCCGAAGGGGCCAGAGCAAAGAGCTTCTGCGTTTCACTCCGTCCCCAACTCCTGATCTCACTGTAGCTACTTACAGAGCCAGGCTGTCAGTCTCTGCCCAGCTCCAGACACACAGCTTCTCCACGCAGCTCCGCCTCAGAGCAGGGATTGCTTCTCTAGGTAAGGAGTCTGTCCCAGCAGGAGAGGGCCACTTTCCCTGGTCGTTCCTCTTGCCCTAAGCTCCCTGGCTGGTTTGCTTCTCCCCAGAGTTCCCATAATTGTTAAGTCCGAACCTCTGGCTCCAGCATGTTGCCCTCTCGCTTTCTTTTACATCCCACAAGAAACCATAACTTTATTAATGATAGAAACAGTACAAATTTCAAACCAAGCCACAGTTACTCTTTTGAAACACCAAAAAAAGGTCCTCCTTTTTTAGATGGTTACATTGTTAATTCCATAATAGCATTTGCAGTATCATTACTGCTGTTCTTCAGGGTTTGGGCTGCCTTTGCTGTGGACACGGTTGCTTGTGACATGACCAATTCTATGCCCGGAATTTCCACACCTGTTTATCAGCCTCTTCCTCTTCACTCTCGTCTTGTACAGTCGGAGTCTGTGTTTTCTCGAATGTTTGAGACAGCTTCACCTTGAACTTTGAATTTCTCAGCAGCTGCTGGCTGTGCCTGCTGAGATAAATCCTCAATCTCAGCTTCCCCCCAAACTATGTAGGTTTTTGAAGCTGGGCTCTTGCAGACATCTGGTTTAGTGACGACAAAGGGGGTATTCTTAGATCTTCCCCCTGGCCTCAGCTCCCACCTCCCACGACCCCCAGTTTGACCTTGCTCATAGCTCCCCTTCTCAGCACTGATGCCTAATGAGATCGCCTCCACGGCAGCCCCACACTCCAGTCCAGGCAGCCCCAGGTCAACCTCTCCGTTCTCGCAACACAACTAGGTAAGCCCTGACACCTGCCTTTCAGCTCCTCTCCCTGTAATGTGTCGAAGACCTAGTCTGGGCGTAGTCTTGGGTGCCTTCTTTTCACTTCAGCTGTTTTGCTTTGCTTGCTGAATCTTCACCGATTTCGGCTGCTGCCGCTGCCAGCTGGCCTTCCTGTGGGGTTGCCTGTGTAGAATCTTGTTCTTTGAGCTCTGGGACTGGGCTAGCACTGTCAGATTCTGCTCCAGACCCTGGCTCAGCCTGGGGCTGTGGCAGCTCCTGTTCTGCAAGCCAGGATGGTTTCTGTGGCTTCACTGGGCATTTTGTGCGGGGAACCCCTCTCACATTTGAATCCCGCCCCTCTTTCCAGATCTGCTAGTGGCTGTGGCATTACAGGGAGAGGAGCTGAAAGGCAGGTGTCAGGGCTTACCTAGTTGTGTTGTGAGAACGGAGAGGTTGACCTGGAGATGCCTGGACTGGAGTGTGGGGCTGCCGTGGAGGTGATCTCATTAGGCATCTGTGCGGAGAAGGGGAGCTATTAGCAAGGTCAAACTGGGGGTCGTGGGAGGTGGGAGCTGAGGCCAGGGGGAAGAGAGGAATAGAGGAAGCCATGCTTTTGTTTTTAATGTCCTTTTCTTCTTCCCCGCTGGGCCGTGGCGCCAGGTTGGGCTCTACTGGCTCAGTACATTGTAGTGACTGGGTCTGTGCCTGTAGGAGGGGGCAGGGCAATCTGCGAAGAAACATGGGCTGGGGTTGATTCTTCTCTGGTTGTGGGGTGAGGACCTAAGAAGGTTCTTATATTTCACAGCTGTGCATGTTCAAGAGGTGTTGGTGGAGTAGCTGCCTCCTGGCTGTCTCGTTCTTCTGCTTCCTCCCTCCTTTTTTCCCTACCAAATCCCTACTAGGGCCTGCAGACTTTCCAGGTCTGCCCCTGAGCTGGCTGGTCCAAGTTTGGTGGGTACAGGATGCACAGGCCTGAGGGTGGGTGGCCATGAAGGCAGGATAGGCCTGACTAGGGGCTGATTCCTTTGCAGGTCACCCTGGACAATGTCACTTGGTAGAGAAGAAGGACTGTGAACACTTGGTTGAGAGCCAGGTAGTAGCCACTTGCCTGCCACTGCCCAGCTAAGTGGCAGCCCAGAAACCAGGAGCAGCAACTGGCTGCAGGTCATAGACACAGAGAGGACATGAGTGTGGGGGTGACCTCCCCCACGCCCCTCCCCACAGCCTCAGACCCAAGCCCAGTAAAATCTGCCTTCTCCCTTGTGGACTATGTGGTCTTCATCCTGCTGCTGGTTCTCTCCCTTGCCATTGGGCTCTACCATGCCTGTCGTGGCTGGGGCCGACACACCATCGGTCAGCTGCAGATGGCCAACCGCAAAATGGGCTGCCTTCCCGTGGCGCTGTCCCTGCTGGCCACCTTCCAGTCAGCTGTGGCCATCTTGGGTGTGCCGTCTGAGATCTACCGATATGGGACCCAGTATTGGTTCTTGGGCTGCTCGTATTTCCTGGGGCTGCTGATCCCTGCACACGTCTTCATCCCTGTCTTCTACCGCCTGCATCTCACCAGTGCCTATGAGGTGAGCAGGGAGGAAGGGAAGAGCGCTTTGGACCCTCAGGCTCAGGGATGGAGAAGGGGAAGAGAGCACATGTGAGGGATCTGGACCCTTGGATTACCTCTGCCTACTGAGAGTGGTAGGGACCACGTTATGTGTTTGTAGGTTCTTTCCGGGTGAGGTCGGCTTGGGGGAGAAGGAGGGTCCTGTGCTGAACGGGGCCAGAGTGGGTATGAATTGGATATTCTCTAATGTTTCTGGACTTCTTGAGGGAAATTATGTATGAATTGTGGGGGAGGGGAGGGTGGAGTGGGGAGGAATACCTTGTTTTTTTTTATATTCCTACTTAGTACCTGGAGCTCCGATTCAATAAAACTGTGCGCGTTTGTGGGACCTTGACCTTCATCTTTCAGATGGTAAGTGGAACGAGGCTCGAACTGAGCCCGAGGCATGGTAGGGACCTGCACTCAGGCATGCTGAGGCAGTTGGAGCCTTCTCTGCTCTCAAACTGGTAGGATTAAAATTCCTGCTAGGGGTCAGTGTCACAGGAACGCCCAGAAGCATCCTGCTTTCCATTCCTTCCAGTTCCACAGACACGGTGGTGGCAGTGAGCCAGAATTTGGAAGAAGGGAGAAGGGAGTAAGCCTACGTGAAAGGAGGCTGCTGAGACATTGGAGCTGGGGTCCATGTTTTCTCTTCTCTCTGTCCTCCCTCACCTCCTCTTCCCCTCACGTTCTCTTTTCCGTGCCCAACAGGTGATCTACATGGGCGTTGTGCTCTATGCGCCGTCATTGGCCCTCAATGCAGGTGAGGCACAGCCCCTGGTTCCCAGCCCCAGCAGGCTGGGAAAGCACCTTTTGGAGGGGTGGGCAGAGAAGAACCAGACCTTGGCCTAGGGATTGTTTCCCTGTGTGGCCCTTGGCTGGTCTCCACCAGAGATGAGGGCAGGCTTGCTTCATGTCACTTGAAAGTTCATCAAACGTCACCATGCCCTGTCTGAACTGGTTAAACACCGTCCTTTGGCGGAGCTCTGTGCACATTTTTTTCCACTGTGGTGAATGATTTATCTCATCCTAAATGGCCAAATGCTTCATGTCTTACCAGGGCTTCTCTGGCTTCCCCACTGGGAGATCCTCTTCCAGAGATGGAGGTGTGACTTTTGTTTCTTTACAGTGACCGGCTTTGACCTGTGGCTCTCAGTGCTGACCCTAGGCATCGTCTGTACCGTCTACACTGCTCTGGTAAGTGCAGTAGGGCATGGGGGCGGGAGGGGAACAGGCGAAGTGAGGGGTGAACTGGAAGGAAAGGAGAAGGGATGGATGGGATAAGAGGGTGGGTGAGAAGGTGGAGTGAAATTCGAGGGTGGAGCGGGGTGAGATGTCGGAGAGGGATGGCACACGACGCCAAGGGATGGGGTGGAAATGACGTCAATAGGGTTTCAGTAATTATGTCCCTGGCGGCAATATAACATAGTACCCTTGCTGGTGGTGTCGTGTCCTCACTGGTGGTGGGTTTTGAAGACATTTATGTCAGACGTGCTCTTTTTCTTCCAGGGTGGGCTGAAGGCAGTCATCTGGACAGATGTGTTCCAGACACTGGTCATGTTCCTAGGGCAGCTGGCGGTTATCATTGTGGGGTCGGCCAAGGTGGGCGGCTTGGGGCATGTGTGGGATTTGGCTTCCCGGCATGGCCTCATCTCTGGGATCGAGTAAGTACATCCCTTGCCCTGGCTGGGGTCTCTAGTGCCTAGGAACTGAGCCTGTCCTAGAGCCTGAGCTCAGGGTTAGAGTAAGCAGAAGGCAAGCTGTGGAAGCCTTAGGTGCAGCACCGAGACGGGTGGGAAGTTGGTGCTGCAGAGATGGAGGCTGATCACGGGGAGCAGTGGTGTGGTTAAGAGGGGTCAGACATTTTTAGTGTCTGGAATGAGGCGCTGGGTTAGAGGAATGGAGCCCTCCCTCCAACTTGCTACACCGTCTCTTGAGTCCACCCAGTTCTTGCCTTCAGTAGTTCCTTTAGCCCTCCAGTGACCAGGTGGCGTTTACTTCAGGCTAGATCCAGACCCTTTTGTGCGGCATACTTTCTGGACCTTGGCCTTCGGGGGTGTGTTCATGATGCTGTCCTTGTACGGGGTGAACCAGGCTCAGGTGCAGCGTTACCTCAGTTCCCGCACGGAGAAGGCTGCTGTACTGTGAGTGCAGGGACAGGGAGACGGGGGAGCAAGGGCCGGGGCAAGAGAGTGGGCCCCAGTTCCACGGAGGCAGTTTGGGTGGGGGCAAGATGTCAGAGTACTCCCCCCCATCGGGGTCAGGATGTAAGTGTGCTTCCTGGGGCTCAGGGACATGCATGCTTGAGGGCATCTGTTAACCCCCACTCTGCCCTGACCCTGACCCTGACCCTGGCCTCTTTTGCAGCTCCTGCTATGCGGTCTTCCCTTGCCAGCAGGTGGTCCTCAGCATGGGCTGCCTCATTGGCCTGGTCATGTACGTGTACTACCAGGAGTATCCCATGAGCCCCCAGCAGAGTCAGGCAGCCCCTGACCAGGTGAGAAGGCCCTTCTGGCCCCTTCTGTGCCCAAGAGGGGCCAACCTGGGCTGCTTAAGAGGAGTGTCTGGGTGGCTGCAGAAGGGACTTCCACCCTGGGGGGGCAAGTGGGCTTCAATTTTTTTCCATTCTGGGATTCTGTTGATCTAGGTGTGAGGACCCTAGCCCTCAGCACCCCACCATCACCTAATCACCTTGCCCTCTCACCCTGCTGGGTGGGGACCGACCTTCATTGACTTACCACTGCACACCACCTGGTCCCATGAAACCCTCCCAACAGCCTCCTTTTATAGAGAACAGAGGCTTAACAAGGTGGCCAGCGTGCTCAGATCGCACTGCAAGTTGGGTTGGAGCTGGGGGACGAACTGGGTGCTCTTTCCAGAGCCCATTTTCTTTCCTTACTGTGGGGTCCCTTTCGGTACTGGGCCCCTCTTCCTGACGCTCCAGACTGGCCGGGGCATGTGCGGGGGTTCCCGCACGTTGTGCTCTGGGGAAGGGCTCCCCTCTCAGGAGAGCTGTGCACTTCTGCTCTGTCTGCAGTTTGTCCTGTATTTTGTGATGGATCTCCTGAAAGGCCTGCCAGGCCTGCCTGGGCTCTTTGTTGCCTGCCTCTTCAGTGGCTCCCTCAGGTACCCTCTTTGACTATTTCCCTCAGGCTTGGTGCAGCTGACCTGTACTTGGTAGGGGAGGGGATCCCTCATTATGCCCACCCATTAGGAGGTGACAAGGGACAGCTCATTTGTGTAGGACTGAGCATGTCCTCTCCAGGAGATGCTCCTTTTTTTGATGAAGGATTCTTTTATAATACCAGGAGTTGATCTACTAAACAAAACCTGTACCCCACTCAGAAAAGGACAGATGTCCTTCCCTTCCAGGCCTCTTCCTCAGCTGCCAAGTGTGAGGAAGGCTTACATGTCATCCCCTACCTTTAGGGTGCTGCTCCCTCAATAGAGTCCCTTGTTAGTCTTGCTTTTCTCTGTGCAACTTGTCTTTCTCTTCCTCCTTCCAGCACCATATCCTCCGCCTTTAATTCATTGGCGACTGTTACGCTGGAAGACCTGATTCGACCTTGGTTCCCTCAGTTGTCAGAAGTCCAGGCTACCATGCTTTCCAGAGTCCTTGGTGGGATTATGCTTCCTTATCTCCTCAGTCATGTTCTTTCTTTCTTTTTTTTTAAAGATTTTACTTACTTATTTTTAGAGGGAAAGGGAGGGAGGAAGAGAGGGAGAGAAACATCAATGTGTGGTTGTCTCTCGTGTGCCCCCCACTGGGGACCTGGCCCGAAACCCAGATATGTGCCCTGACAGGGAATCGAACCGGCAACCTTTCCAATCGCAGGCTGGCGCTCAGTCCCCTGAGCCACACCAGCCAGGGCTCAGTCATGTTCTTTCTAAGATACAAGCACTGTCGCCAGTCTGCTTTAAAAGCACCTGCTCTAGCCTGGGCTCAGCACTTGCTGGTTATTGAATGAAGCACATTCCCTTGTCCACTGCCCAGGACACTTCCTGGTGAGGTCTCTGAGTCCGATAGGGGTGCGGACAAGGTGGGAGGGACCTGGAGCTGGGGCGTCAGGCAATGCGCCCTGTTTCCAGGGACATGGCTGCAGGGGTCTGGCTGGGGAAGGAGCCTCACCCTACCTGCCACCCCTTTCAGTGTGTTGACCCACGTCTTGTCCCCTCCCTCTTTCCCCCAGCCTTTAGCTACGGGCTGCTCTGCCTGGGGATGGCCTACATTTCCTCCCAGATGGGGCCGGTGCTGCAGGTAGGTAATGACTGTGGTGGGAAGAAAGCAGTTTTTAGGGGAGAAAAGAGCAGACTGAAACTGGAAATTGAGGAAGACAGCTATTATGAAGGGAATAAAATAGGGACAGGTATCAGAAATTCACTCCCCTTTGATGGACTGCCATTAGCTGTGAACAGATTCAAGTAGCCAAAAGGCCCAGAATCATTCCTGGGACATTGTTGGCTCAGAGACCCTGACGATCAGCTCCAAGGAGAGCCTAAAGTGCTTTCACCTTCTCACCCCTGACCCTGGAATCCTGCGTCATGCTGGGCCCAGACAGAAGAGGCAGGCTTGGAGGCGGTGCTGGTAAGGCCGGGGCTCAGCCCGTGTGTTTGTTTCCAATCCTGTCTCCGCAGGCAGCCATCAGCATTTTTGGCATGGTTGGGGGGCCGCTGCTTGGACTCTTCTGCCTCGGGATGTTCTTTCCTTGTGCCAACCCTCCTGTGAGTGACCCATCTGGCTCCACAGTCCCGTGCAGGGATGGACCTGGGGCATAGCTTGGCAGGGCTTTCACCGTGAGTTCTGGGAACTGGTGTGACAGTTTGGTAGGGCTGGCATTGTGACAGGAAAGTGTGCTGTGTGTTTGGGCAGGGTGCCATTGTGGGCCTGTTGGCTGGCCTCATCATGGCTTTCTGGATCGGCATCGGGAGCATAGTGACCAGAATGGGCTCCAGCATGGCACCTGTACCCTCTAATGGGTCGAGCTTGTCCCTGTCCAGCAATCTGTCTACTATCACCATGACCACAAGGATGCCCTCGACCACCCTCTCCAGGTGAGTTGGGCCTCACTCCCTTTCTCCTTCAAGAGAATAGCTCATTTTTGAGGGACTTCCCAGGGGTCTTGCTAAGGAATGGGCCACCAGAAGCCTCAGGGAAATGTTGGGTGTTGGATCCCAAGACTGTAGGACGGTACGGGTGGGTGGAGACAGGTGGTCAGAGAATACCCTGTCAAAGAATTGTCCTCGTTGCTCTGTCCGCCCCAGGCCCACAGGGCTGCAGCGGCTCTATTCCCTGTCATATTTGTGGTACAGCGCTCACAACTCCACCACGGTCATCGTGGTGGGCCTGGTCGTCAGTCTCCTCACCGGTGAGAGGGTGTGCGATGGGGTCACAGAAAAACAGGGTGGGCTGAGGGAGGGCACTCAGGGAATCTGGACATTGCAGGGAGAATTGACCCTTCCCTCTGGGCTCCTGGTTTCTTTAACAGTCAGGTCTCAGGGCTCAGCTCCAGGAGGTGGGCAGGGCTGGGAACCCCGAAAACAGAGGGCTTGTTGGATTGTACACTGGTTACACGGTAAGACTCAGGTGCCTTGACCTTCAGGGGGAATGCGGGGCCGGACCCTGGACCCTCGGACCATCTACCCAGTGCTGACAAGACTCCGTGCCCTCTTGCCTATGTCCTGTCAGAAGCGACTTCGCTACAAAAGCTACAGCCAGGTAGCACCCATGTTGTCATATCACCCACTTCTCCCCTTTCCAGACTACCACCAGGCAGGACCCTTCCATCCCTCTTCTTTCTCCCCGCACCCAGCACCCCTGTCTCTGATGGTACGTCTGAGCCTGGACCATCCTGCAGCAGCTGCCTTGGCTCCTGCCCACAGGGGAGCACTGGCTCGGTGGGCAGAAGGGTCTGAGTGCAGAGAGGCGCACAGCCTGCTGGCCTCTCCTCTGCTCCGCTCCTCATGCCACCCGCCTTCTAGCTGGTGTCCAAGCGGGGTCTTCCACCTTTTCTGCAGGCACCGCTTCCCCAGCCCCGTCTCCTGCTCCTCAGTCCACTCCCTTTGTTCTGCATGTCCCCAGGAGCTGTCTGTGGGCACCGCAGGGCTCCCCGAGAAGATGAGCAATGGGATGCTGAAGGGCTGCGGAGACAAGGAGGCCATGGCCGTGCCTGAGGAAGGCCCAGTCCGCCAGGGGAGCAGCCCCACCTTCACCCTCCAGGAGACCTCACTATGACCTGGACTCAGGAACCAGCCCGAGTCTACCCTGTGGTACAGGGAGGAGCTGGTTACTGTGTTCTGCAGGGACGGGGTGACAGAGCTTACACCAAAGGACCTTGTGCTTAGGGGTCTGTGCTGCGGTAGAAGCCGCCAGGGCAAGGGAGGTGTGAGGCTAGGACAGGACTGCCAGAAAAGAGGATAGTAGGGGATCCCCTGGGAAAAGGATAGTGGCTTCTGATTGAACTCCACCAAGCTCTTTGAAGTGAATGGAAACCACAGTGCAGGTTTCAGCTGCCGTGGGGCCTGGTCCGACAAGACTGACCACCTCTACCGTAAAGTAGCTGTTGCTTCCCTTGCAGTCTCACCTAAGCATGGATTCTGTCTGCCACTAAGGGCCCCTGTGACCATTATGTCCAAGTTGTCTGTGACACCCAGGCCCCCCTCATTCTTACCTGTCTCCCTCCATTTTTGAGAGGGAGGTTTTGTTGTTCCTGGGAGGCCTCTTGGAATAGACCGGTACGTTCTTCTCCTTTGTGTCAAGTAGAGGAAGCTTTCCACCTCACTGCCCGAGCCCCACCTCTGATGGGCACTTGGGGATGGGGCAGATGTTGACCTAAGAAACCAGGGCATGACCAGGTGCCACTGTGGAGTGTCCATCTTGACTTCTGAGCCACACCACCCTAGTATCATTTTGTCATTTGTGCTCCTGTTAAAGTTTGGAGTTTCTTCCCCACATTTCTTTGTTCCTAGGGAATAAAAACCAACATCAGAACTAGAACCTGGGCTCCTGTACTGTCTGCAGCTGCTCTTGTCCATCCCAGCTCCGTCCCTGGAGAGGCCAAGAGCC